>VDFB02072793.1:0-21787 GCA_007258455.2 Sequoia sempervirens
AATACAAGTGGCAAAAAAAAAAAAAAAACTTACTTGTGAGAGGATCTTGATTGCAAGAGGTTGGAGGTACATATAATCTTGACCATGGAGGTACCACCATGTAAGACCATCCATTTTGTATTGGTCTCTAGCAACAAAAGCGGTATGATTTTTTGATTTTCCTGTGACAAACATTCCAAATTCTCTCATGACACTTGCATGCACTTCTGGATCACTGAACATTCTACTAAATGCCGTCTTATACCCATTAGCAACTTCAGCATCTCTATATGGCGGTATTCTCCCTGGGATAGAAAGCACTTCAGTGGTATAGTACCTCGGAGACAGGGCATATGCAAGGAGGTGCAATGGAGTTGTCATCTTGTTCTGTGATGAAGAAACGATTACTTCCACCACTTTTGTACAAAGGTGTCTTGAGGTCATTCTCTTTTTTTGTATTTCTATTTTATTTTTCCAACATTGTCCAATATACTATCATAGACATCCCCAAGCATGGTTCATCTGTATCAACAAACCGAAGCATAGACATGATAGGTTCGGTGAATTCCAATACATAATTCACACGATCCCACCAATTGTCATTCAAGATCAATGCCTTGACTTTTTGGGCCCTCTCTGAATTTGATTGCTTCCATATACCCCATTGGTTGCTAATAACCATTTGACTCAATGCATCTTTCACCTTCACAGGTCGTCTCAGAACAATTGTGTGAGATGCAAACCGGGTCTCATGCTTAACCCTAAGGAACATGTTAATAACAAAGTTAATAACTTGTTTGGAAATAATAGTAAATAATGCAAAAGAAAATTATTTTATTCAATTATGTTAAACATGACAAAATGATAAATGAGAATGTAATAAATTAGAATTTTGAAATTGCCTTCAACAATTCAATGTTGAAAGATCACAAAGTACTTGTGACATATGGTGGTTTGTCACAAACATCTGGATCTCCTCAGACTCTTGGTATATTTCTTTCACCCACTCTATTTGGTTGCCAATTGCTTGCATCACCAAATTGAGGGAGTGTACGGTGCACGGTGTCCAAAAGATGTGCTCATATCTAGCCTCTACCAAAGCACCTGCAGCCCTACAAACTTTTGCATTGTCCGTAATTACTTGGACAACATTTTCACTACCCACCATCTCTATGGAGTCAATGAGAATCCTGGAAATGAACACTGCATCTTTCACTTGCCCTTCACAGTCAACCGCCCTCAAAAACATTGCCCCCTTGGGGGACACTGCAATAACATTAATCAATGGATGGTTTTTGCAATCTTTCCATCCATCGGAAACAATAGATACACCTGTTTCAACCCAAGAATCTCTAATTGGTTTTAGTTGGGCCTCTACATATTTCCTCTCTTTTTGCAATAAGGTGGTACGCACCTTTTCATACCCAGGACTTGTGAAATCAGGAGGTGCACTATTTATTGCTGACACCATGTCCTTCCAATATGGTGATCTCACCAAGTTGAATGGAAGACCATTGGCATAGAGGCAACGTGCAATTTTTTCTTCAGCAATATCTCTTGCCTCCATTTTAAATGCTTTCTCTAATGGACCTCTCTTGCGGGTGGTGGTTTCTGGTTCTTCATCTTCTTCTTCCGTAGAGGGTATAGACAAGAAGGGATGTCTAGAGGGCCTAACTATCTGATGAGTGGGTAATGTTTGTTTTTTCTTTCCGGAACTATAACTAGTTTGTTTTCCTCTTGCAATTGAATTGTCGGCATCTTCTTGTTCTTTTATAAATGCTGCTATTTGTACAGTAGATAACCCCTTCTTATCTGGGCCCACACACATGTTAATCCCTTTACCACCAGGGCCCATAAAATGAAGTTTTACTCGGTAGTAGGAGCTATTATATTGTACATTGCAAAAATTACACTTCCAAACAAACCCCCCACCTCCAGGAATTTGTGAAATTCGTGTGGTATGTCTCCATAAAGGAGATCCTTTATCAATTTTAAACTTTTGGCTTCCATCCCCACCCACTGAACTTTGACTACTTGCCATTGTTGCAATCTATAAAAAAAATGAAAAAAATATATATATATTTGAAAAACTTCTTCACAAACTTGAAAAAATTCATCAAAAACTAAGAAACTTAAAAAAATTCATCAAAAGATTGAAGAATAGGGTTTAAATGCATACCTTGAACACTTAAATCTCCTTTGTAGAAGCTATTTGCCACTCCACAATCGATCTCCTTCAAATGCAATCACCTCCCTTCAAAATGCTAAGATGGACACAAAATATGGAGAGAGCAAAATGAGAGGTAAAAATGAAATGTTTTAGTGTTGAAAGGCCTCATATTGGGTCGTTTTAGGGTTTTGAAGCAAAATAGAAATTAAAAAATTGTTTTTTTTTCACTTTTGGGCCCACTTTTTAAGTGCTGGGCCGTGGGTTCTCAGGGGTTCGCCCGGGTACGCGGCTAGTACCCCCGGGTCCGCGTACCCACGGGCATGGTACTCGCTGGGTACGCACAGGGTGCGTGCCCAGCGCGTACCCACAGGCGAACCCGTACCGGGTTCGCACCCGAACCGGGTTCGAGGCCTATGGGTACGAATCCGGTAACACAGTTAAAAACAAATACCCCATCCCACGGATCGATGAGTTGATTGACGAGTTACATGGTGCTTGTTTCTTTTCAAAAATTGATTTGAGATCCGGCTATCATCAGATCAAGTTGCGTAAGATATAGAGAAGACGACATTCAGATGCCATTGTGGGCATTTCGAGTTTGTGGTTATGCCATTTGGGCTAACCAATGCACTAGCCACGTTCCAGGCCACAATGAACAAAATCTTCCAACCACAGTTGAGGAAGTTTGTACTTGTATTCTTTGATGATATACTGGTGTACAGTAGAACGTGGGAGGAACACTTGGCTCACTTAGATGCAGTGTTGGGGATTTTGGATAGGGAGTCGTATGCGAAGGAATCAAAGTGCGACCTTGGCATGACAAAATTGTTATATTTGGGACATATCATTAGTGCAGAGGGTGTGAGCATGGATCCTGACAAGATCCATGCTATCATCGACTGGCCCACTCCAAAGAATCTCACACAACGCGCGGATTCTTGGGGTTATGTGGTTTCTACCACCGATTTGTCAACGGTTATTTGCATCATGCAGCGCCTCTCATGGACTTGATGAAGAAAGGTGCTTTTATTTGGACCCTGAAGGCACAGGAGTGCTTTATGAGATTCAAATAGATTATGACCAGTTGTCCCATTCTTGCCTTGCCAGATTTCACGAAGCCATTTGAGCTTCAATGTGACGCCTCGGGTGAGGGAATTGGTGCTGTGCTTATGCAGGATAAGCACCTGATTGCATTTGAGAGCAGGAAGCTCAAAGGACCAGAGAGAGGTTATAGTACTTATGATAAGGAGATTTTGGCCATTATGCACGCATTGGCCAAATTTAGACAATATCTCGTTGGCAGCAAATTCTGTATAAAAAATTACCACAATAGTCTTAGACATTTCTTGGGGCAGCGAGACCTTAATGACCACCAACACAAATGGGTTCGTAAGCTTCAGTCGTATGACTTCGATATTACATACTTCAAAGGTACTCAGAATGTCGTCGCCGATGCTCTATCTCACAGACCACACTTGAACACTATGGTTTAGATCTCAGAGGATTGGAGGCACCTGATAGTGGCGGAGTACGCCAAGGACACATGGGCATCTAGGATCATTGAGGGGTTAGTTCAGGACAGTAGATATGCAGTTGTCAATGAGCTCATCATATATAAAGGCAGGATACATTTGACGCCAGGATCAGAGATGAAGAGCATTAAATTGAGGGCTTTCCATGATGTGCCTACTGCAGGACACCCAGGATACTTCAAAACTTACAAGTAGATCAGGGAGAGGTTTACATGGAAAGGGCTCAAGGCCGATGTTCTTTAGTATGTTAGGGAGTGTCCAGTTTGTTAGCAGAACAAACAAGAGCACACCTATCCGGCAGGTCTATTACAGCCACTTCCGATTCCTAATAGGAAGTGGGAATGCCTGTCCATGGACTTTATTACAGACTTGCCTAGGAAGAGACTGTATATATGTGGTTGTAGATCGGTTAACAAAATATGTCGACTTCTTTCTGATCACAGCTACATACACAGCTACACAGGTGGCAAAATTGTTCTTTTGAGAGGTTTTCAGACTACATGGGTTACCTCAGACCATAGTTAGTGATAGGGACAGCCGGTTTATGAGTCACTTTTGGTAGGAGGTGTTCAGACTCTGTGGGACTGAGTTAACCCCGAGTACCAGCTACCACCCACAAATAGACGAGCAGACGAAGATAGTTAATAAATGGGTGGAAGGTTATCTTAGAATTTACATAGCTGGGCAACAGAAGGCTTGGGTAAAGTGGATTTACCTCTGCGAGTATTGTTATAATTCCACTTACCACATGTCAATATAGATGACACCTTTCATGGCGTTAGACGGGTATGACTGTAATGTCCCCTCCAAAGTGAGACATTTGTATTCAGTAGATTAGCCTATCATTTTGACCCTCGTAGGCTAATGAAGGTGATTAGAGGGTCGTTTGAGGATTGTATGACCTCTAGCGTTCAGTGATGATCAACTTTGGCTTTCGTTTGAGGCTTCTGGGACTCAGTTTGCTCAACTTACTATTTATAGTAAGTCAGACATGGACAGAGTGGGACCCTTACTATTTTTAGTAAGGCATGTGATCATATGGAGAATCATCAGATGAGTTCCCAGTTTAGATGGCTCATTGTGAAATGATGAATTTAATGAGTTATTAATGTTATTTGGCTAAAATAACATTAATTAATTAAAAGGTGATATTTTAATGTTATAATTTAATGTTATAGCTTGAGGGTCAAAACGTCATTAAAAGGGGGCCAAATTAATGAATTTATTTATTGGGCGCCAACTCCTAAGTTCTGAGTGAAATATTAAATGATGCACATAAATAACATTTTAATGTTATTAAATTGCCTTTTTGGAGAAGTTCAACTTTCTCATGAAGGCATATATATTTCATTTTGGAGTTATTTGGGATTCATTGGATTGAGCATTGTTGTTGATGAATTTATGTCTGAGAGTGGAGCCAAAGGTTTTCAATCCTCGAGCCATTGGAAAACATTCCTTCTTCAGTGATTGCAGCCGTTTGAAGTAGTGAAATACCTATTGAATTTGGCATTTAGGGGGGCATCATTCAGGTGTTCTATTTGTGCGAATTTGAGAGATAAATGGAAAGGTTTGATTGCATGATTTTACAGAGTTTTCAGAGATAAAGAGAAGCACTGCAGATTCAATCTTAATCTGCTCTTGTCAGATCAAAGAAGAGTACGGCCTTGATCATTTTTATTACTTACCTGCAGCAGAGGGGCAGCCAGACCAGCAAGGGTGATTTTGTTCAAGTGGGGTTTAAAAAATCTGAAATAAATCATAGTGAGGCGCCTATGCCCTGGGATCTCAGCCATACCAAGTTTGATTAAAAAGGCAGCTGATGGAGGGAGAATCGAGCCATTTTATGAGTTGCTTTTTTTGGCTGAAAGTGGTGAACAGCAGCTGCATGTCTTCTAATTAATTCGGGTATGATTGTAATAATCCATTCTCTTGAATATTGAGCAATAAAACATATATTGGAGGAGCTATTATCATAGTTGTTTGTATTTCTTTGCAAATATTTCAAAAAAAAAAAAAACAGAAAACCCTCACAAAACATCAAAAACACAAAACAAAAAATACCAGCATCAGAAACTAGGGCACAAAGTGTTCTTACAATCACTATCCTTTATTCTTGCTTCAGATGATTTTTAAGCTAGTTCCATTGGTTGTTACTGGATGGGCACTTTTATATGGCCAACCAATCGCTTGGATGTGGGTCCTGTCATACTTGATTGCAGTATTTCTTATTCATTCAACTCTTTCCCATTCTCTTTGGCATATTATGCTGCATTCTACTTGCACATTGTGTGGGTTTGGACTATACACTTGTAGGATAACTGCCTTATTTTGCTTCTTGTTTTCAAAATTGATTGGCCCATATTTTGGGGAGTGCCAAAAATAAATGATCAGTGGCTCTCCCTTCACTTTTCAACCTGCCATTCACATATAAACATTTGATGCAGCCTGGGCCGATTCAACCAATCTTTACAGCTTAACATACAAGCATATGCACATTCATTCACATAAATCAGAAATAAAACAAGTATGGTCCATTCATACAAACACATTAGACCCACACAAGCAGAGGATCATAACCATTTACCAAACATGAGAATACTTCAAGCTCAAGGACCCTCTTTGGGATGTGTTGTTAAGTAACAAAGGCGCAAAGAAGATTTTGCCATCTGTAATTAATCAGACTGCAGAATTTGAGAGAAAGGGGGAAAAGGGGGTGCTGTAATAAATGTTAAGAGCAACTGGAGATCAGCTTGATGATCAGCCATAGACAGTTAAGAATAGAGAATGCTAGCTGGTGGATGGAACCACAAACTCTAGTTATTTTGACGCTCATTATTGGATCAGCAAGAATCTCGCTCTCCCAATGGTAATGTGTCCATGATAACCAAACCACTACATGAATAGGAGTCAGGACAAATGAAATTTTGTTGAAGGGAGCTTGTAGAATCTGAAATTTATTCATCATTAGCTGCTGGCATAGTAAAATATTCATTGTTGTGAATCAAAATGAGTCTCCTCAAGCAATAGGAATCGGGCATTTATACTAGAAGAATGTTGGATGAGCTTCAGAGTGTGGAGTATGCAAGTGGGAGCTAGCGATGAGCAAATTGTTGCAGTTCTTGTTGCGATGTGTTAAGACTTGTGATTGTGCAAGATGGAGAGAGAAGGAAAAGAATGGGAGGATAATACTTCTTAAGGAACTTGAAGTATACAAATGTCAATTTGAAAATTCTTTCAATTTGAACATTTCAAACAACTGGTTGAAGATTATTAAAGATTGCATTCACAAGTCACTTTACTCTGTATCTTAAGTCTGTTTTGAAGCCTATCCAATGCTTCACCACAAATTACTAACCATTTCTATAGGTACAAAACTTCAGTAGTGCAGGAATATCCAGAAGTTAGAACCACAAGCAATCTTGCATCACCAAAAATAGAATGAAAATTGGCTGAGAGAATTTTGGTTTTGTGTACAGGTTTTCATGGAAAAGAACATGAATAAATGAGTCTAGGATATCAAAGAGCATTCTAGCTAACTTCGGGAGCAACAGAAAAATATGGTTGCATCTTTGACAAACAATCTACCACTTTGGCCATAGCCTGTTTCAACTTTGGCACCACTTTTCCTTCAGCAGCAGCCTGTGTAATCTTCAACAGCAAAGCAATTTTGGCAGCAAAAGCAACCTTAGCAACAACTATGACTTGGACAACATTTGGGATGATTTCCACACCAAGGTAGAATTGATGGCTGACAGTGATGACTCATTAGGGCATTGACTTCAATAGACATCTGGCTTTGTCTTTTGCCTGTATCAACTCATTTTATGTCTCCAACCTATCATTATGGATTGTGTAAATTTTCTTCATATTATGTTTTCTTGTTGGCATTCACCCAACACTTGGTGTGCATAAAAGCATGCCCATTAAGGTGGAATGTTGGTAGTCTTATGCCTTTTGGCGGACATTTGTTTTCTTGAAGGGGTCATGCATTTCATTTGACATTTTGGGTGGTGCTGGGGCTTTAGTCCAGTATCATTTGGTGACTTTTCTTCTCCTTGCTTGCAATTGTTAACTTTCTATGGTGTGTCGACTATCTTATTCATGTGGGCAGACATTTTGCTCATGATGCTGTCATTTGGCAGCCGTTGGAGGTCTTGGGTAACTGTAATAACAGCTGGGTCAGTACACTAGCAAAATGAAGAATATTCAAGCAAGAAACAAAAATGGTTGGCAGATTTTTGTGGCAACTCAAAATAAAACCCATTGATTTTCTTGTAGAAGGCAGTGAATGTAGAAGCAACAAACAAGAGAGAGTAGGCTCTAGGAGAAACTCTTGCAACATTTGCTTAGAAAACAGGATATATTGGGAAAAGAGGAAGACCCTGTTTGAGGAAGGATTTATTCATCATGGGCATAGAACATCCCATTTGCAAATTTCTGTGTGTAATAAGTTCAGGCTATTTGCAACTTGTAGCCTGTGAACGGCAACACAGATTTAGATAATTTAATGAAGATAGAATTATTTTTATTATTTTTGCTTCTGCTTGGCATATGTTTTGTTGTTGGTTTGTGTGGCTGCTAGGTTTAGACTGTCTTTCATTATACCCTCTTGCCTAGATGCACCATGTGGTATTGAAGCAAAATTTTCCTTGTGGAGTTATGTCTTGTGAGGCTCTAGTGGATTTGTTGCAGGTGGGAGAAAGTCTTGCAATTGTAGGGGTAGTGAGAGGAAATAGTGTCAAAAGTGTTTTAATACCCTTAACAAAAGAGTACCGGGTAGAAGGTGTAAGAACATCTTCCATTGAGTGGATAGTGGGTAGAGGAGGTTTTGAGAGTGTACATCTTCTAGTGAAAGTGTTTGGTATAGCACATATGCAATTTGTTTGAAGTGAAAACTAGTTGTGGTCAAAGTGTGTTTGAAGAAATCTTCAAAAATAAGAACTAGGATGGCCTTGAGGAGACCTATGAAATTTGCATTAATGAAGTGGAGAGAAAGGCCTCTTGTGGAGAGGGCTCTTGAGTTGTTGAGCGTATTGAGAGCAATGGTAGATGCTCTTGAAGGGCAGAAAGTTGGTATGAGTAAGAGGAGAAAACAAAATAAGGTGGTGATGGAAGATATGGAGGTTAAAGTTGCTTATCCAACACAAGAGATGAATCTGACGGAGATTTATTAGATGGACACAGAGAAAGGAGAATGTGTGTAACTTGTTGAAGAATAGATCCTCATCATAGAGGATATAGAGAAACAGTTTAGTAGAGGAAATGCAATAGTGGTTTGTCCTTTGGAGGACATAGGAGATGAATATGTAGTAGATGAGTCCACAAGTAGAGGCATAACAAAAGTTGCATAGACTTGAGAAAGGGATGTTTGGGGAAGATTTGAATCTCTATCTAGTACCAATAATGATGGTAGTGGAGAAAGAGATGGAATAGTGAAGAAGAATTGATGGATGAATTATTTGATTCCATCATGCTGATTGAGTTGAACCCTGAGGAATATTTTGCTACACAAAATCTTGAGTGGATAGAGTGCATCAATAGTATGTCCCTTGGAGGACATTAAGGTGCTGGTGGATATGGTATAGATGAGTGGAGAAGGAGGCAATGAGGAGGTACCTAACGGAACTGTTGCTTTTCATAATATTGTTTGTGCTGATTTGTGGGCAAATGAAGTGAGTGGAAAAGAAAAAGACTTTTGGTGGAGTTGGATTGATAGTGGTGGGTCAAAGTCCACAAGAGGAAAGAGAAACATGAGAAGAATTTAGAGGATGGACTAAAGCAGACAAAGTTCTACAAGAGAGATGAAAATGAATGGCCAAACTTGGTGAAGGAGGACTCAAGATGGGATATGGCACAACCAACAGCTAGAAGAGGCGAAGGAAGATATTTCTTCTATTGTATGTAAATTTAGTCAAGCATGCTAGCATCGTGTGCATTCCAAAAGAGTGTTCCTACCCATAGTCCACAAACTTGGACTCAACACACCAAAACTTTCTAACTCAGCAAAACTTGGCAACAAAAACAGAAAACTTAAATTTCTTAAAAAAAACAATTTTTATGCAACATACAATTATAAAATATATCAAATGAGTCTACAAAATATTGGGGAAATGTTTTCTATTAGATTTGAATACAAATAGAGTACAAAATCACATCATCATGTGAATACAATAACTAGTTGATAACTATTATGAATTAATGATGACTGTCTTTGAAAATCATCACCATAAATTGTATATTCAATCAAGATACAAATTATATGATTTGCAATTTCTTCTGATTCATTCTAGTGAGAAATTGGAGAGAGAGTCTTTCATTGCACTTAGTTGTGGCTCTTTACTTGGCCTAGCCTTAAGGCTTACTTGTGACTCCACCTACTACTAGATGGTAGTGACTCCTTTGCTCCATGTTGGAAATGATGTCCTCCAATCCAAACTTTCTTGCTTTTGCTGAATCCACACCCTCCATGGCTGCCCTCTTGAAATCAACAATATTGTCCTCTATGAAGATGGGGGATCTCCTTATTCTAAACAAATGAATCACTTTAAAGTTCAATATCATCCAAGATGTGTCCATCTTCCTTGTGCAAAGTTGAAGGTTGTATTGCACAACAACTACACCATTAGGACATTGTTGAGTCAGCTTATTGTGCTGCTTTGTGTGAAAGGACTAAAACAAACTTCAGTTGTGCTCACTTCTAGAATGCTGCAAGGTTGAGACAAAATTTGGAGGGCTTTATTTTAAAGATTTGGGGCATTTCCACCCCAATCATCCCACCTACAAATACAATATTCAAAAATTTGTAAACAATATTAATAATTGTAATTTGTAATGTAAGATATGAATAGAGACTCCAATTTTTGTTACTTGGTGTTTGGGTGGTTTTTCATCGAATAGCTAGTGCCAAAGAAAAGAGCCTTCCCCTAGCTTGCTTGTAATTCTATAACTTTAAAATAGTAAGGTCCCTCACCTCAACCTTGGGTGTCATTCTCTCAATGTATGTTGAGAGGACCTCCATAACCCCCCCATTAGGATATGTGGAGCTAGTAGTAATGTAAAAGCACAATGGGATACCCTTTTATTTTACTGGGGGTGACTCCCTTGTCACATAAATTACTTTTTGCTGATATTTTCCCTTGTCACATAAATGATTGTAGGATTAAAGAGCATATAAAATTCACAAAAATAAACACAAGCTATGTTTTTATATTAAAACATACTCAAATAGATTATTTGAAGGATTACAATCTTTTATAAAGCCTCATTCAAGCTCTCGTGCGGCTAACCATTTGACAACCACTTATCAACTTCTAATTTATTAACAACAATATATAAACTTGTTGGCCCCACGGTTGTCGTTGCACCAAAAGATCAACCTTTTAATGCTCGATACAACCACTAGAGTTAACAGATCCATGGGAGGCGGTTAGTCCATGCCACAAATCCCGAGGGGAGTGCTGACCATCTGCCAACAATCTCCCCTTCAGCGTTACCCAAGGGGATTTAAACCCGATACCTTTGGCTCTGATACCAATTGTTGGCCCCACGATTGGCGTTGCACCAAAAGATCAACCTTTTAATGCCTGATACAACCGTTAGAGTTAACGGATCCACGGGAGGTGGCTAGTCCATGTCACGAATCCCGAGGGGAGTGCTGACCATCTGTCAACAAAGTCCACTAACATTATATTTAATAACCTAATATAATACCATATAACACAAATAAACATAACTTTTGAATAAAAAAGATAGCAAAAGCCAACAAACACCTCCTTGATTGAAAAGGGTATATCCAAATGATCCAAAGCATTTGGAAATCCTGTCAACCACCCAACTCTTCCACTCTATAACTCAGTCCTCTAAGCACTTGGTAGTAATCAACCTTTGTCAACACTTCTACTCATCCACTTGATACCTTGCTCTTTTCTCCACACTCAATGGTGACTAAACCCTATCAATCCTATACATCCAGTGCCTCCTTGACACAATCATGCTAAAGTAACTCATTCACCGTGCCTCTGACCATACCATATTGTGAGCAAGATATGCCATTGCTCAACTAAATGAGCAACATCTCTGGTGAATTACCCTTATCACAACATAAAGATAACACATAAAGTCAAGAGAGCACCACTTGTCAAGTGACTATGAAGACCTACCTTATCTCCTATCAATCAAGAGGTGGGAAACAAAATGGTTTCACCTCTTGCCAGGATCTTACTCTACATCAATGCTCTGAAAACCGACAAAGCTGAACACAACACTGCATTGATAAAACCAAAATTGAACGCAACATTGCAGCGGAACGCCAAACTGGAAAACCAACAACACTATGCTGAAACATAAAAAAGCATCTGCTTATATCAAAATGCTATTCAAGCATTGTATCCATTCTCCCAGTGAGAAGCTAATTGAGGATGGGATTAAATCTCCATCCTCATAGTGGATCCTCCAAACTCCTCCAAAAGATGTTATAGTACAATCATGATGCAAATTTGATACATCAATGATAATAAAAGTGTCCATGTGTAAAGCTATAGAGAAAAATGATGGGATATTAGATTCCATTGAAAATGTACCCATTAGAAATGATGTCTCCATAAAACGCGTGGGAGATTCCAAAATTAACCTTACGGATGCATCTGAAGTGTGCCAAAATTATGAACATAAACCCACTAAAATTATGAACATTATATTTAATAACCTTATATTATGTATCGTATAACACAGATAAAATAAGATCAACAAGATGACAAAAGCTAACAATCACATTTTCTGGTTTTTTGTAGTCACATAAATCACTTTCACTTTCATGGGTTTTATAAATATTTATGAAGGAAAAAAAACAAAAGGAAGGCAAATGAAATAGTTTGAAGGAAAGAGGGTGCAAATGATGACTTGACGCAAGAAACACAGAGTTTCAAATCCAGTTTTGTAGAGAATTTTTTTGTGACTGAATCTGATCTATAATTAGCACAGTTATACAGGCATCTAATTCACAAATACATAAATGTGACTAATTTTGATGAGTTATGTGTAGACTTAATTTCTTGGAAATGAAGAATTGAACCTAACATGGAAAGAAGATCATTAGAGTACACACAAAATTCAACACAAATTTAACTAGGAGAAACCTGATTCGGAAAGAACTCCAGTAAATGGGGCTGTACCTCCTTCCACTATCATCAAAATTGCAAGGTTACAAAACTCTGATTTTCTATGATCATCGGCATGCATTGTTTCTGGATTTGATTTGATGAGTTTTTTTCCTTGATGTTTCAAATCAAACTTCAAAATCCATCATCAAGAAGAAGAAAGTAAGAGAAGAAAAAATCAAATTCATGTTTCAAATTCATCTTGTTCTGCAAGAGAAAAAAAAATCAAATTCCTTGATTTTTTTTGTTGTGCATCTCTATGGTATTTGCAAATTCATGTTCTACAATTGCTATAACTCAGAAATTAACACCAGATGATGTTTCAACTTCTTCGGAGACTCTTTCTTAACCACAAATTTCTCACAAACAGTTGCAGAATCTTCCAAAACTCGAGCACTTCAAAATATGAAATTTCAAATGCTTCAACTTCAAACCAGATGGTTGTGTACAATTTTCTGCATATGAAGATAAGTCATGGTAATCACTTCTGCCCAAAACTTTTGTTCCAAGATAGATCCATTGAGCATACTCCTAGCCCTCTCCATCAACGTCATGTTCATTATTTCTACAACACTATTTATTGATATATGAAGTTGTTTTATGTTTTTCTATGTCACAATCCTTATAGAGTCTATCAAAATTGTTGAAAAAAACTTTGTACCATTATCAGTCTGCAAAATCTTAATCTTCTTATCAATTTGATTTTCTACAAGGGTCAAACTTTTTCAAACAATTGAATACTTCAAATTTTCTAACATTATAATATGTATAATATAAAAAATTGAAAGATGTATGGTATACATATTTAAAAAATTGAAGGAATGTTATAGGACTGAGTACAACATGATGGATTAAGTCCAACACTCTAGAAGATTTATGAGAACTAAAGTAAATTGAACGTGGTTTTGTTTTTCATATAAAAGATACTCATATAAATTAAGTTCAAGACTACAACCATTTAATACCTCAACAAAGTTTTTATTTTTTAATGCCCTTAGACCCTTCTCACCTACATGACCCATCCTCTAGTTCCATAACATTGCCTTCTTAGCTAGTAGCTTAGTCTCCAAGACATGTACACCCCTAGGTGCCTAGAAAGCACAACCATAAAAAATGGATGCAACACTTTTATTTGTTGTTTGTTTCAATGGTGAAGGTGTCAATTTATATATCTTTTAACTATAGAAACATAATCTGTTGCATTGAACCATGTATGTATATCTAGCTAAAATAGAGTGCTTATGAAAACACCCTTAGCAAGGACCATAGCCCCTCTCACCATCTTACACTCTTCACTTGAAAAAATAACTAACACACCCAAATCATTAAGTTTACTTATAAAATGTAGGTTCTATGCCAAATTAGGGATATGTGATACACCATTGATTATTTCACTCATTCATAAGGGAATCAAATTGGAACTCTTCCATGACCAACAATCTTAAAATGAAAGTCATTTTCAGGGTACACTTTTCCACCATTATATTCTTCATATTTTAAGAACCAACCTTGATGTGAGGTCATGTGGAAAAAGGCACCAAAGTCTATTAGCCATGCATTGCCCAATGCATGTGTAGCTAAGGCCACAACAAAGGCATCACCACCATCTTGGAAGAAAATTTCAAACTCATCATTATAATCGCTCTTTCTATTTTTCTCCTCCTTGTAGCCTCTTTTAAGATGGTAAGGTTTGTTGCAATCACAACATTTTGCTTAGATTTAACCAAGGGATTTGGATCTCCCACAAGATTTAGATTTAGATTTTTGGCTTTCTCTTTTTGTCCTCCACAAACATATAGGGTCTCCTTAACAGATTCATAAAAAGTTCTTTGCATCTCTTTATAAAGGAATGGCTCCACCAGCTCATTCATTTTTAATTCAGTGTTAGTGCTTTCAATAGCAATAAAAAGGTGGTCCCATGAATCTAGCAAATGACATAGCAAAGTCATATACTAATTTTTCTCCTCCATCTTCACTCCAACTAAGTGCAACTAAGTTACAATCATATTGAAGGCATTTAAATGTTTTTCCATAGAACCATCATCCTCTATTTTAAGGGTATACAACTTCTTTCCCAAGAAAAGATTATTTGCCACAAATTTAGTGTGATAAATCTCACCTCGCTTCTTCCAAATGTCCATTGTAGCAATCTCTTCATGCATATTTAACAATACTAAACCAACGGAATAGAGTAATAAGACCCTTCACTTTTCAGTCTAAAATGTCCTAGTCTTCTTATTTAATTGTGATAGGTTTAGATCCATATATTGCAGCCTATATAGCTCTATCCATGAGCATATCCTTCATCTTGAACTTCCAAAGCTCAAAATTTATGATTGAGAACTTTTCCATCTCTATTCTTGACATTCTTGCTATTTTTCTTGCAACAATATATTTTTTGCACAAGTTCCCACTCAATCCAAAATTAATAAGAAATATTTGTCCCTAACACCTAGAATCTAAAGTGATCAAGCATTGATACCAAATGAAAAATTAATAATATTATCTAAAGTTACATATTTGAATTGTGATTATAAAATATAATTTGATATAAAATATAAGAGAGTTCATTATTAAATTAAATTGTAAAAGGTCAGCACTTAACAATGTAAAAATAGCTCCACCATTTTAAAAACTATTTTTGCCTCGTGAAAGTTAAAAATCTTCTATTCTATTCTACAATGTAAAATATTGTATTTTAGGTAGACATTATTGCTTTGGACTGCTATTCATTTTGGTATTCAATAAATTTTCAATTGTAGTACTATATAGAAATGACATCAATATTTAATAATTATTTAATTGCGCTATCATATAGAAATGACATAATCATTTAATAGTTTTTTACTCTAAAATTATAGTAACATTTAATATTTTTTTCTAATTGCAGCACAATACAAAAGGTTATTATGCCAATAGTGTGCATTTCATTAAAATTTCTTAAAATTTGTAGTTGCTATGATTATCTAAAGTTTTCTCATTGGCAGGGCTCTAGAAAAGTTAGTATAGGCAACATTGTTTGAAACAAATATTAATTGTTGTTCAACAACTATGTATTTTTTTAGATATTTTATTTCAATTTTCTTTAATTTCTAGTGTTCTTGCATGTAACGTGTTTTATCCATTGTAAATAAATTTGGTTAATCTTTTAAAATGGTTTTTGATATTTTACTAATTAAACTCAAAATTGATGGTTATTGCATAATCCCAATAAATTGAAATTAGATCTTTGATATTGATTGTTTTCTATTTTATTCCATAGTTAATAAATTGAGATTTTTTATAGTTCTCATAGAATAAAAATCTAAAAAATGGGGTCATTTTTACTCGCATATATGTTGGGGATCCAACTAATAATCTCAATGAAATAGTTATATAAGCCAAGAAATACATTGTCATATTCCAATTCAAACCTCACCATCATCCCTTTTGATGGAGGAGCATCTCAGGTGAACAAGCAATCCACATCAATCAAAAATAGCTCGGTTTGGTTTTTTATCTATTTTGGTCTGATTTTAGTTTCATGTTGCATTTTTGGAGTTTATGGATGGTTTTCAGAGTTAAATTTTAATTTAGTGTTGGTGTTCACAATTTTGGTGGAGGTGAAACAACATTGTTGTCATTGATTGACAAAATGTCACACATCGATTTTAATTCTTAGAAAGCATTTCTTCGATAATATTTGATGGATTTGATTTTATTTGTTCAATTTTGACCATAGATTTTGATATTTATTTTTTGGATGCTTTCTCCATGATTTTTATGTCAAATTCACCAAGGAAGGTGTATGGTTAATGTGAATTGTTAAATAAATAAAAAATCAATTCATTGTGTTGATTAACCTCCAAATAAAAAAGGAGAGATAATTGATATTTAGTGTGGAAGAATCATGAATGCAAAATGAAGAGGCCATGACATTAAGGGAAAAAGAAAATTTTAATGCCAGTTGAAATCAAAGACTATGTAATAGTTTGAGAAGAGGGAAGGACATGTTGCGGCTCATAGAAGAGTACAAAAGAAATATAAAAAACAAAATGAATGCAAAAAAGGTGAGTCACCAGGCAAAGGCGACGTATGGGAGAGAAGAGAAGTGGAGGTAAGGCACCAACAGAGAGGAAAAATCAAATGCAAAGGAAGGAAGATAAAGTCATGCCCATGAAAGAAAGATGAAGAAACTTCTACACAGCCAAAGATGGACATAGTCTATTAGGTAAAGAAGAGCAAGGCAGATTTGGTCAATGCTACACATGGGTAATAGAAGATAGATAGGTAAAAAATGTAAGTGCAGATAAAATGAAAAGGAGGTCATGTCATGTGAAGAAGACAGTTTCAGATTAGAATAAATTTAAAATTGAATGTATGTAAACATGATATGCAGGGCGTGCCATAGACCGGGAAGAAGTAATTGAAATAATAAATTCAATTGGCATTGAATAAAGTTAATAATAAAAATAGCACCAGTCACACTTTATACAAGAGAAAATCTAAAGAATAAAAAAGAAAGAAGATGATGTTAAAAGGGGGTCGAGCCTAGAAATGGAAGAAGAATAGACAATGCTGCATTGAAATTATAGTAATGAAAGATGGCAATGCCAATTTGAATAAAAAATGTAAATTGTAGATGCTTGGGCCTGTGTATGAAAGATCAATAAAGTAATTTTAATTTGTCTTCTATATTTATTGTTATTGAAATATGAATGAAATTGGAATTTTATGGTTGAAAGATTTAGAAAAATTAAAACTGATGTCATTTCAAATTGGAGTTAATTAACAAATGAAAATGTTAAATTGAGTTGTTGTCTAGTTGCGAGTTAGAGTTTTTGAGTTTCTCGTTTGCATCACCTTTAGACACATCTTCTATCTTATTGTAAAATCCCTCCAAAAGAGGAAGACAAATGAAAGGCATCTCATCACATACAACTGATAAATCACTTCTAACCATCTCAAAAAAATTCACGTTGAGAAGTCTTGGGGAAAGAAAGGAGGGATTGAAGAGATTTTCTTCCATTTTATTTCTCTTTTCTCTCTCCATTTTTCTTGTAGTAACCATTGTAATGGAAACTCGTAGCAAGTGGCTTGCAATCTAGATGTTGTTAGATTTGTGTTTCTCAACACTCCTTTACAATTACTCTAAGCTAATGCTCACTCTTCATTATCCAATTTTTGTTGGTCCTTTCAAGTAGACATACAACATTCATGAGGAAAGTGGTGATGTGTCTCCTCTCACTTGGATATCTCGTATTGTTCACCCACTACACATGATTTGTTTTCGATTTACTCATTACACACAAATAGTTTGTATGATTCCAACTTAACTATTAGAAATTAAGATCACCCACACAAGTAGTTTCTGCTAGAAACATAATATTGTTAAGAATGCAAATATTTAAAATAATAAGTCATAAATGTTTATGGGAAACACAATGAGTAGTTTTATATCTAACAATCATAAATAGTAGTAGAATTTAATGGTTTATTTGTATTTTTACTCTTTTTTTAAATAATTCGTAAGAGAAAATTTATACACATATTTTTATGCCATTAATTTATTTTTTCATTTGCATAGATCCTACAAAATCATACCAAATACCTTTATCATTAATTATGAAACAACTCATGTAATAAAGTGTAATCTATGGAGAAAAAATCTATATTTTTAATATTATATTATTTAATTTCCTTAAAAGGAATAAGATATTCAATAAAAAAAAATTGAGGAACCGTTGAAAATTTGTGGTATTCAATTTGAATAAGTAGTTTCTCTTAGCCTCACAATAGATTATAAATAGAGAAATGGAAACAAACCTAAGAAATTTAATTCACAATGACAATCTTCATTCCAAAAATGGTACATTTCTTCTTCAATAAGGAAAAGCAAGGAAACTAAAACTTGCATGATATAAAAATGCATTTAATTTGAATATTACTAGTTGGGATAGGTGAGGTATTCAATCTCTTTTGACATTTTTGGTGTAATCCTAAGCCTAACATTAACCCTAAGATTTATTGTAGAATATTAATCATAACCATAATCTAGCCTTAACTGTAACCCTAACACTAATTGAACCCTAATACCAAGATTTATTTTAGAACCATAACCATAATTGAACCTTAACCCTAGTTAAACCTTAACCCTATCTCTAATGAAAACCCTAAACCTAAACCTAATCATAACAAAAACCAAAACCTTAACCCTAAACCTAATCATAACACAAACCAATACCCTAACCCTATCCCTAATCATAATAAAATCCTAACCTTAAACCTAATCATAACAAAAACCTCAACCCTAATCCTAATCCTAGCACAAACCCTAACACTAATCCTAATTTGATTTCTATCTCTAACACAAACCCTAACCCTAATCCTAACCTATCTCTAACCCTAACCCAAACCCTAATCCTAATTCTATATGTAAAATTAACCCTAATCTTGACCCTATCTCTAACCATAACCCTAATCCTAATTATATCCCTAACTCGAACCCTAATCTTCACCTATCTCTAACCCTAACCCTAACCTTAATCCTAATGCTAACCCAACCCTAATCTTAATTATATCTCTAACCATAACCGTAATCCCAATCCTAAACCTAACCCTAATTAATTTAATATTGGCTCCATCATAACCTTAACCCTAATTAAATTATCTTAAGTGTATTTGAACCCTAACCCTAATTGTGCTATAACCCTAACTCTGATTGAACTCTAGCCCTAACTTTGAAAGATATTTCTCCCCTCACAGAAACCTCAATCCTAATCCTAATGCTATCTCTAACCTTAACCCTAACCCTAATCTTGACCCTATCTCTAACCTAACCCCAACTAATCCTAACCAAAACCCTAATTTTATCTCTAATTGTAACCTAACCCTAATCTTCACTCTATATCTAATCAAAACCCTAACCCTAACCCTAATCTTGACCCTATCTCTAACCTAACCCCAACTAATCCTAACCCCAACCCTAATTCTATCTATAATTGTAACCTAACCCTAATCTTCACTCTATATCTAACCAAAACCCTAACCCTAAACCTAATAATAACAAAAAACTTCAAACCTAGACCTAATTCTATTTCTAACCCTAACCCTTACCCTATCTCTAACCATCACCCTAATCGTAACACTATTTGTAATGTTAACCACAACCCTAATCCTAATTTTATCTTTATGCCTAACCCTAACCTTAATATTAGTACAAACCTGGACCCTAATCCTAATTCTATTTCTAGCCCTGATCCTAATTCCATCTCTAACCCTAACACTAACCCTAACCCTAACCCTATATCTAACCCTAACCCTAAGCCTAATCATAATCATAATCCTAACATAAACCCCAACCCTAATTTCCTAATCCTAATTCTATCTCTAACCTTAACCCTAACACTAATTGCAACACTAATCCGAATTCTATTTCTAACCCTAATTGTAACCCTAATTCTAATTTTATCTTTAATCCTAACCCTAACCCTAATCCTTACACTATCTCTAAGCCTAAGCCTAATCCTAACCCTAACCCTAATTTGAACACAAACCACAACAGTGATCCTAATTCTATTTCTATCGCTAACCCAAACCCGAACCTTAATCCTAACCCGATTTCTAACCTAACCCTAACCTTAATACTGACCCTAATCCTAATTCTATCTCTAACCCTAACCCTATTCCCAATCTTAATCCTAATCATATCTTTATGCCTAACCCTAACCCTAATCCTTACACTAATTACAACATTAATCTTAATTGTATTTCTAACCTTAATTGTAACCCTAACTTTAATTCTATCTTTAACCCTAACCCTAATCCTTACATTATCTCTAATCCTAGACCTAACCCTAGCCTTAACCCTAATTTGAACACAAGCATTGCGTATAATCCTATTCTATTTCTCTCTAACTAACTTTGAGACCCTAACCCTAACCTATTTCTAACCTAACCCTAACCCTAACCCTTACTCAAATCCAAACCCTAATCCTAATTCTATCTCTAACCCTAACCCTAACCCTAATCTTGACCCTATCTCTAACCATAATCCTAACACTAATCCTAATGCTAACCCAATCGTAATCCTTATTATATCGCTAACCATAACCCTAACCTAAATCCTAACCCTAACTCTATTTGTTCCTAACCCTAGTTGAGTCCTAATGTTAACCCTAATGTGAACCCTAATCCTTATTGAAACTTAACCCTAACCATAACATAAACTCTAATCAAGAACCCTAACCCTATCATAACCCTATCCCTAATTGCACCCTAACCTTAATTAAACTCTAGCCTTGATTGAACCCCAACTCTAACCAAAACCCTATTTGTTCCTAACTCTAGTTGAGTCCTAATCCTAACCACAATTAAACCCTAATCAAGAACCCTAACCCTAACATAACCTTAACCCTAATTGAACCCTTTTGAACCTTAATCCTAATTGATCCCTAACCTAGCCTTATTCCTAATTTAATCTTAATCCTAATTCATCCCTAACCCTAACCCTAACCCTATCTTGTATTGAAAATTATCCCCTAATTGTAACCCTGATCTAAATCCAATCACCCTAACTCTAATTCCAAACTTTATCTTGGAATTCTAATAGAAGCTTATTTTTATGTCTAATGGATAAGTGATGGCTTAAAATCAACTATGCATCCATTTACATGGATCCAAACATGATTGAAACAAAACCTCTGATTCAAGAAGATAATTAGGCTCCATTACCAACATGCTCATGTTATGTTTGCAATAAGGAGAGAAGGAGAGACAGGGAGGGACGTGGATAGAAAGAGGGAGATATAGAGGAGGGAAGAGTGAGAGAGAGGGGGGTAAAGAGATAGAGATAGAGAGGAAGATAGAGATGGAGAACGAGAAGGAGAAGGAGAGATATATGGAGAGGAGAGGGAGATATAAAGAGAGAGAGGAGAGAGATAGATAGAGGTGGAAAAGATAAATATAGAGAG
>VDFB02072795.1:0-101376 GCA_007258455.2 Sequoia sempervirens
GGGGTTGCAAGATCCAAGAGTGTTGTAGAGAAAGCTTCCAAGAGAGCTTAAAAGTTCTTGAAGTTGTTGTAACAAACAAGGGAGATGTGAAAGCAAGAGAGCCAAGAGGGAAAAGGGAGAAGCCAAGTGTTGGAATCAAGAAACACTAAGAGGGGGGTGAATAAGTGTTGTGCAATTTTTTTAACTTTATTAATTTGTTCTCTCAAGTCCTTAAAACATTCAATCAAAAGAAAGATGCATGAACAAAGAACAATAAGACACAACACCATAATACAAGGATTTTTATGTGGAAACAATGTTAGGGTAAAAACCATAGTGGAGGTCAATCCACAATTTGAGTACTCAAAATATAAGTGTTTTACAAAATGGGAATGCACTTGCATTCAGGCACACTACCTAGAGCTCACTGCTCAAAATCGGGAAGGCTCACTACCTTACAAAAGATTTGGATTACAAAAAAAGGTTGAACTAAGAAAGTAGCATATACAAATGCTTGATTATAGTTTTGGTTAGGCTCATAGATCATATTCTGGACCTTTTGTCTAATTCTGCACTTTGCTCTATTATGTCTCAATTTGCTTCACAAAATTCTCTACTGCACAAGTGAAATCACTCAACTACTCCTCTAATGTTTGCAACATACATCTACACATCTCTAATACACACCAAACATATCTTAAAATGAATTAATCAATCTCTTATATATATTTGCTACCAAGAATTTGATTGCATCATGTCAGCTTCAATAAAATGGAAAATATTTTCCAACTGTTGGCTCAAATCATGAGCAACATTTAATGCACATCCACCAAAGTCGGCCATATCATAGTGAGGACCCAAAAAAAAATATCCAATACAAAAATACTTCAAACAATTCTGCCTTAAACATCTGCAACACCCAACATTCACTAAATCGACCTTCAAACATTATTGAACAGAAAATCAACCGACTGGATCTCCTAACTTACCACTTGATGGGATTGTAGAAAACTCGAGAATAAGAAATTTCATGTACCCAATGACCTTCCAAGAAATCCACAACCAAAACTGATAAATTGTTAATGCAAACCACTTGACAGATTCAACTTCAGTCGGATACCCTATTCTTTACTTTGTCTTACAATATGGTCAGATACTGAAGAGCGAACTAGATCAATGACTTAGGTTTCCATCAATGGCAACACTAGAAGCCATATACCAACACCAAGATGATAGATTGAAGCTAGAAGTTAGAGGAAGACTAAAAATGAATTGAAGAGATAGCTTTTAAGGAGAGCAGAGAAGCAAAAAGAAGCTTATCAGGCAGTTACAAGGCGACCTGAGCCATTACCACCAACAAAAGAGGCTGGCAAGTGAAAAACATGCTCGAAGGAAGTCATTTGAATGTTGAAATTTTGCAAGACACTAGCGTGATGTGCTAGTGTTTGAACATGTCATGTTACAAAACAACATGAATGGGAAAAGCATAAGGTTCAATGAAAAGCTAACACACTAAGGCAGCTGCTGAAAAGGGGTGTTGAGCATCCTAAGAAGGGAAAAAGGCTAATGCAGGGGATAAAATGATCCTACACAAAATGCTAAGGGAGTGGACACCAAAGCAGATGCAAGAATGCATGTGAAATTACAAGTGGTGCAATTTTACGATGTTACATTTTTCTCCCACTTTAGTGGGTATATGAATCTATGCTAATATGCACACTAAAGGAAATCTACTAAACATAAATAACATCATAATGCGAAAAGGATACTGTAGAGGAAGTAGAAACTCTTCAAACCATGGAAGTGCTCCCCCAGGCTGAAGACCTACAAAACAAATGCATTAGACAAGAAAAACTTGCACTAAACAACAATGTTACCACACAAAAAACTAAAGGATTTGAGTCATCAAAGTGACAGAGACCTCGGTGTAAAATGTTATCTTAGTATTATGTGTCATTGCCAAAGAATACTTAGAAGAACTCTAAGATGTCGAAGAGAGAAAGAACATATACTAAGGATGAAGAAGATGCAAATCATTGATCCAGTATATACAATTGGGAAGAGAAGAGAAGAGAAGGCTCAACAGAGAGAAAGAAGGAGGAGTGAAATTTAGAAGAGGGATGGCTCCACAGGTACTCTATCCTGAGGAGGTTTGAAAGAAGTGCACTGAAGGTTCACATACCAACAATGGACATATCTTGTAGGATGAAAGTGTCTTATAGGCCCGCAAACCTGCAAGGAGGCAACCCCCAAGATCTCTCACATGAAGGAGGCCCCATGAAGTAAGTGCCTTACAGGCCCACAGACCTGCAAGGAGGTATCCCCAAAGATCTCTCACATGGAGGAAACCCAAAAAAAGTTCCTTACATGCCTATAGACCTACAAGAAGGTATTCCCCAAGATCTCTCGCATGAAGGAAACCTAGATAAAAAAATCACCTTACAGGCCTACAAACCTATAAGGAGGCGTCCCCAAAGATATATCTCATGGAGGAAACCCAAATGAAGGAGACTCCATAGAGTTGTATTCGAAAGCAGCTTTACAGGTGCACCTACAAAGTGACATGTTTACCCGCAAATAAAACATGTCTAAAAATAAATTGGCCACACATTTAATCAAGCAGATAGTCACACAGATCATCGAAAAATTGGAAGGATTTCAAAGGGGTCTCCTAGGAACCCTTTAAAAGAAGAGGGGTCCAGTAAAGGGACACACTGTTTGAAAAGTGAGGTCTAGCCAGGCTACCCCCAAGCTAGACACAAAGATATGAAATAGGCCTAGTCAGGCTGCCCCCAAGCTAGACACTGATGAATTTATTTGAGAGAAAAGCTTTCAAAGGGGGTCCCTTAGGAACCCTTGAAGAGAAAAATGGGTCCACTCAAGCGATGCTTCATTTGAAAGACATAGAGAAGAGAGGGGGTCCTTAAGAAGGACACACATCTCTAGAACAAGTTATCACTGTCCCCAACATATAGGGGAGGATAACTATGCAAGACTTAGAAAATAGAGGATAGAGGTAAACCTCGATATCACTTGTCATTTGAAAAAGAGGTAGGTGTATCAGCAAATAAATGACTGATGACACCTATATCATGAATTTTTCATATTTTATCCTTCAAGGCCTTACATTCACTAGTGAATTGGCTAGGCACTCGATGGTATGCACATAAAGAATGTTTTTCTTTATCATGCTTATGAAATTTCTTGAGTGTAGGAGAAGGAAGAGTAATCAAGTGGACTTTGAGAAGCCTCAACAAGATACACTCTTGCTGAATAAGGAATGAGGAGCAAGAAGAAAAACTTTTTCTTGTGGAGAAAAGTTTCACTACTCACAAGAAGAATATAGAAAGGTAGCAAACAATAGAGGATCTACATGGAGAGTATTATTCTGACAACAAGGATCATACTCCTCTATAGGATCACCATAATCCTTCTTGATAGGACTACCAACATTAACCTCCTTAACATAAGTGTGATCATCTTCCTCAAAACGAGGATCAACACTAAGAACATTACAATTTGCATTCACCTTATCCCGTGCTTCAGAAGAATGACCATCTTTGATAGCAAGTTAAGATGATGTTATTGGAAAGTCTAAGTGGACCGGGTCAACTTTATATTCCCTAATGAAGGAATTTGTAAAGTATAGAGAACCACAATCATCGCCAAGTCATACATTTTCTTGAGAAAAGGAAGGATCAAACTTAGTATTCCTTGCTTCAGAAGGATCTTCTTTAGGGACATTTGCCTCAAGAGTATCCTTTGTAGTGGGTACTATTGGAGTAAACATCGACACATTGGAAGACACTTAAGGGATAAGAGTAGGCACAACTGAAACCTGACCAACAAATGCCATCTCACATAAGTGCATAACCGTAAGGTCAACCTTAACTGTGACTAATCGATTGTTACAAATGAACTTAATAGATTTATGCAAGGTAGACGGGACTGCGCCCATAGCATGAATCCACAGTCTACCAAGAAGAAGGTTATATTGTAATTTTTTTGATATAACATATACAAGGGTGGGTATAGTAATGGGTCCAAGTTGCAAAGGTAATACTATTGTACCTAGAGCTTTTCGACTGCCATTATCAAACCCATGAATGATAACTGAAGAAGCATTGAGAGAATATGAATCGATATTAATCTTAGGCAATAGATCAATGATGCATTAATTAAGTGTCGAACCAGTGTCAACGAGAGTGTGTCTAATACCAATTTTATTAATGTTAACTATGATCATTAAAGGGTCTACTTGCTTATGTACTTCTAGAGGTGGGAGTTCATGTGGATAGAATGTAATATTCAATGAATCTACATGAATATAAGCTATCAATGCATCAACATCTACTGGCCTAGCATAAGAAGGCAAGAGGATCTTTTGCAAGGCTTCCTAAAGCATACCTTGGTAAACCGAAGTAGATTGAAGCAAGTTCCACAGTGAGAACTTAGCGAGAGTAACTCGAATTTTCTCAACAAGATCGTAATCATTGGGTGCTTTAGCTATAGGTTTAAAAGTTTGAAGAAGGCTTGGTTGTTTATTCATTCTATTCTCATAAGTATGGGCTACCACTCTATAAGAGGGAGCCATAGGAAGATCAGGAGAGTCACTATCAAATGGAACACTACCAATAGAACAAATCCTTTTAGGAGAAGGCTAGCTGGAGTTAGGTAAATGACCAATCTCTTAGGCCTTTGAGGGGAAGCAGAGAAATAGATTACATTTACAGAATCATCACAACTAGTGGAATAATTATTTGAAGACATATTCTCAACATTGATCGAAATAAGATCAAATGTGGAAGGAGGTTCATCATTCGCTAATGCATCATCTCTAGAAGAGAGTGCATCATAAAAAAAATGAGATTCATCATTCACCAATGCAACATCTCCAGAAGAGATTTTATTGGAATAGAAACAAGATTCATCATTCACCAATGCAACATCTCTAGAAGAGATTGCATTGGGATGAAAATAAGGTAGAGTAACATTAATAAAGGTATCAATGATTTCATCTTCTTGCGACAAAATATTCTTTGAAGCAAGAGGATTTTCATGAGAAGGATCAAAGATATCAAGTGACATAGGTAGAGTCAAGTCACCACCTCAAGCATGAAATGGAATATCATTAAAATTTTGAATAAAATCAGATATGGAACTAATAAAAGAGGATTTTAAATTCATTTTGGTGATAGAACTAAGAAAAACCAAAAATTCATATTTTCAAATTTTTTCAGTATTTTCTAGGTTCTAGTAATTTGCATTTTCAGAGGTCTTCAGAGCAGAATTTAAGGTTGGAACTTCCGTCAATCCCTAAAAATTTGTTAGCCGAAGGAATTGTATTTTAGGGACTGAACTAGTTTTCTTGGAGACCTTTCTAACAGTGCAAATGGTTTTGAATTTCGAGCACCAAGTCAAAAGTTATGACCCCACCAAGTAGGGGTAAATAAATTCTTATTTTTTTTTAAAAATACCCTCTTCACATCAAGTTCACCAAAATGTAGAGAAGTGGGATTCACTACTCATGAGTTATCTTCATTCAAAGTGCCTCACGAGGCGAACTACCCTAAACTACATCTTCAAGGAACAATACGAAAGTTCTAGAATCAAAAGAGTAGATCACAAAGGTTTTTTAGAAAAACTACCAAGCTCTTGGCCAAAGGATGATAGTGCATGATATAGACGACAACGTGACGTGCTAGCATCCTAGAGGTGCACTAGTGTCTCATATGGACCAAAAAGCAAGTTTATCATAGAAAATTACAAAGTGGCCACTTCTACTTTAATTGCTAAGAAATCTTGGAATGTGAGAAAGCAATGGAATATAACAAAAGTAAAATAGAGTGAAGTAGAAATAACAAAGATAAGTAGAAGAAAGAAAGTTCTTACAACCACTCAAGTAATCAGGCCTCTAGCATGAGAATGTATTCAATACCTACAAGTGTAAGATCTGGAGAAAGTGTTGGGTTTGTATGGGGGTTTTCCTTAGTCAAACCCCAATTTTGGTGTTCCCACCTCCACGAACAACTAGATAGATAGAGAGAAATGAACCAAAATAGAAAAAGTATGTGGTGAAAGCAAAACCCACTTCAAGAGTAGAACTCACACTACCAAGTATGAGAGATAAAAGCAAACCCCACTCGAGGAGAACCCGTATCACTAAATGTGAGTGATAAAAGAAATCCTCGCTTGAGGAGGAAAACAAGTATAACAAAGTAAGTATGTAGTTGATAGGGGATATGGAATCCCAGGATGATTACAAGCATGAAGTGAAGGGGATGAAGCTACGAGGCTTAAGGAAGCCAAAGAGGGAGACAAAGGAAGCTGCAAGATCCAAGAGTATTGTATAGAAAGCTACCAAGAGAGCTTGAAAGTGCTTGAAGTTGTTGTAACAAATAAGGGAGATGTGCAAGCAAGAGAGTAAAGAGGGAAAAGAGAGAATACAAGATGATAGAGTGAAGCTAGAAGTTATAGGTAGACCAAAAATGAATTGAAGAGATAGATTTTAAGGAAAGATGAGAAGCAAAAAGAAGCTTCTCAAGCGGTTACAAGGTGACCTGAGTTGTTACCACTAACAAAAGAGGTTGACAAGTGGAAAACATGCTCAGAGGTGATTGTTTGAATGTTGAAATGTCATAGGATACTAGCATGGTGCATAGACATCTATGTGGTGCGCTAGTGTCCAAACATGTCACGCTATAAAAAATACAAACAAAAAAAACACAAGGTTTGATGCAAAGCTGACATGTGAGGGTAGCTACAAAAAAGGGGTGTTGAGCAGCCTGAGAAGGGAAAAAGACTGATGTAGGGGCTGAAATGAGTCTACACAAGATGCTAAGGGAGTAGAAACCAAAGCAGAAGCAAGAATGTATGTGAAATTGCAAGGGGTGCAATTTTATGACATTACAACATGCTACTAAGACAACCTTTTACATTGAGGTCTCTTTCACTTTGCTGACTCAAATACTTTAGTTTTTTGTGCACTAAGATTGTTGTCTAGTGCAAGTCTTTCTTGTCTAATACATTTGTTTTGTAGGTCTTTAGCCTGGGGGCATGCTTTTGTGGTTCAAAGAGTTATCTACTTCCTTTGCAATATCCTTTTGGCATAATGATGTTATTTATGTTTGGTAGATTTCCTTTAGCATGCATATTAGTGTAGATTCATAAACCCGCTAAAGTGGGGGAAAAATGTAATGTCGTAAAACTACACCCCTTCTAATTTCACATACATTCTTGCATATGCTTTGGTGTCCACTCCCTTAGAACTTGTGTAGGCTCATTTTAGCCCCTACATTAGCCTTTTTCCCCTCTCAAGATGCTCAACACCCCTTTTTAGTAGCTACCCTCACGAGTCAACTTTCTGTTAAATCTTGTGCTTTTCCTGTTCATGTTGTTTTGTAGCATGATGTGTTTAGAAACTACTTTGTCGCATAGACATCTGCATGATGCACTAGTACCCTACGACATTTCAATGTTCAAATGACCTCTTTCATGCATGTTTTCCACTTGTCATCTGCTTTTGTCGGTGGTAACAGCTCAAGATGCCTTGTAATTGCCTAGGAAGCTCCTTTTTGCTTCTCCTCTCTCCTTAAATGTTATCTTTTCAATCCATTTGTGTCTCTAGCTTCATTCCAACTTCTATATTTTCCACCCTTGGCTCTAGCATTTCCCCTCTTGTTGTTTTTCTTAAACAACTCAATACAACTTGTTACAACAACTTTAAGCACTCTCAAGCTCTCTTAGCAACATTCTTTGTATCCCTCTTGGATCTTGCATCTATCTCCCTTACCTTATGCTTGCGAGCATCCTTGGATTCCATATCCCCTATCTATTGCATCTTTACTTCGTGATATAGGTTCTCCTCCTCAAGAGGGGATTGCTTTTATCACCTACATTTTGTGATATGGGTTCTCCTCCTCGAGTGGGGTTTGCTTTTATCACTCATACTTGGTGGTGTAGGTTATACTCCTGAAGCGAGTTTTTCTTTCACCACATGTTTTATCCACTTCAATTCATCTCTCTCTATCTTTTTGGCTATCTGTGGAGGAGGGAACACCAAAACAGGGGTTTGGTTGTGGCAAACCCCTATACAACCCTAAGAATTTCTCCAGATCTTACACATGTAGGTATTGAAGGCATTCAGATGTTGGAGGCTTCATCACTTGCATGGTTGTGAGCATTTCCTTTTCTAACTCTTATTCTCTTTATCATTTCAATTTCACTTTATTTCAGCTTTATAACATTCTGTTATTTTCCAGTACTTTTGAGATTCTCAGTAATTAGATTGCTAGTAGTCACTTTATTGTTTTTCTATGAGAAACTTAGTTTCTGATCCGTATGAATCACCAACACACCTTTGGGACGCAATTGCACTGCACTGTTGTTTGTATTTTGCGTTGATGTCCTCTAGGTGTGAAATCATCAGTTTGTCCATAAAACCTTTGTGATTCGCTTCTTTCTAATTCTAGAACTCTTGCACTATTCCTTGAGATAGTTTAGGGAAGTTCACCCCGTGAGGATCTCTTAATGAAGAGAACTTGTGAGTAACGAATCCCCCTTCTCTACATTTTGGTGAACTTGACGTGAAGAGGAATACTAGGAATTTATTTAACCCAACTTGGTGGGGTCATAACTTTTGACTTTGTGCTCAAAATTTAGAACTGTCTACATCATTGGAAAGGTCTCCAAGAGGACTAGTTTAGTCCCTAAAATATTGTGCTTTTGGCAATCCAATTTTAGGGATCCATGCAAGTTTGGACCCCAAATTCCACTCTGAAGACCTCCAAAAATGCAAATTACTAGAACCTAGAAAATACTGGAAAAATCTAAAAAAAATGATTTTTGATTTTTCTTAATTCTATCACCAAAATGAATGTAATGTCTTCCTTTATCAGTTCAATATCTAATTATATTCAAAATTTTAATGATGTTCCATTTCATGCATGTGATGGTAACTTGGCTTTACCCATGTTATTCAACATCTTTGATCTTTCTCATGAAATTCCTCTTGCATCAGAGGATATTTTGTTGCAAGAATATGAAATCATTGATAATTTCCTTAACATTACTCTACCTTCTATTCATTCCAATGCACTCTCTTCCAGGGAACTTGAACAATAGGAGATTGAAGTGAAAAAGTTGAAAGTAAAAAATGAGATGGTGGTAGATAAAACAACACAGTTGTTGAATGCAAGCCACTTGCAAGGGTTTATGCATTATTTCTTCAAGAAAAATATTTGTGTTTTCAATTCATCCAATTGATTAGTGGTCCGCCTATTTTCATAAACAAAAAAATTGTGTTTTTAGATACTTTCTTCAATTCTACACCAGACATGTGTCCACTCATGAACACCAAGTTGATTGAACATTAAAAAGGCCTTGCACAATCTTTCAACCATTTTCATTTTATTGAGGAAAAAACTTGATACTAAACTAAAATTTCCATATCTTTGGTACCATATTCAACTTTCAATTATTTCACTAGTTCTTAAGGCCTAATCTCTTTGAGGGAAATAGAAAGGAAATATTTTACTAATTATTTTTTCTCTTGCAATAAATTTGTTTATAGTGATTCAACTCTAATTATTTACTCACATTTACCCAAAATTACTTGATAATTTTGTTCTAACATTTATCCAATAGAAAAAAAAATTAAGTACATGAAACAATAAGGTTTCAAAAACATATTTTATCTTACCATGTTTAGTTGTAACTACAATTGTACCCTTTCCATTGATTTCGTTGGACTAACTATCTTCCAATACTATTGTGCAATTATACTTTTTTATCTAAATTAATGGATTTTTTTTATTAGATTTCATATGAGAATAACATCCAAAATTAATGCACAACACATTATGCTCATGGGAATTTGTATTGAAGTAAAAAATGAACAAATTTCATTCACCTCCAATTGTATTATTAATAGCCTATTTATCCCAACATTCCAATTCATAGTGATCAAACTTATTTCAATAAAAATATTGAAAAAATCTTTTATAATTATTATCTCTACCATTATTCATGCTTCTTTTTCACCATCTCTTAAAACTATGACTTTTGTTAATCATGCATTAGCTAATAATTAATTAATCTTTAATTGATTATTAGTCTAATTCATTTCATGCACTTAAGTTAAAATTAGGAGTGTTTTTTTTTCTGTTAACTAGAGTGAGCTATTATTAGATCATTATGTCTCATCACATAGAATGGTGACACTTTTCATGATCTAATCCCTTTATCATTTAGGGTTTCTCTAATAAAAAAATCTCCCTCATTGTATTATCTCTTGAGTTTCAAGCAAACTTTTCGTTTTGTAAGTTTTTCTAGTTGATAATATAACATATTATTATTTGTAGCTCTCTTGCATGGAAGGGGATTTTTTTGTTGTTTGATATTACATCTTGTATTATTCACAATTCTAACATGGTATCAAAGTGTGGATTTGATGAACCCCTTCTCGATTTTTTAGTTTTTTTCTTCAACTAGGGTTACAGCTTCAAATCTAGAATTTTTATTTTTTTTTGCAATTTTTGGAGTAGGGAAAATTTTTGGTGCATTTTGGCATGAAAAGGACTTGAACATTGCATTCAAGAGGTCAAATAGACAAATTTTGACTATAAATTTTCCTATAGTCGACATTAGAAACTTCTAAGGCAATTTTTTTGTACATGGGTTATACGATCCTATATGAATGCAAGTGCAGTGATTTTTAAAACTAATATTAAACACTAGCACAAGAGTATAGGGGTCTCACACACAAGGTATTTCCCTGGTAGCAAACTTGTACCCCTACATGGTCACTCTCTTTTCATTTTCATGGCCTTGGGTTTTACCCCCACCACCTAGCCATTTGTGCATGTAGCAACCACTTAGAGACATATTTAAATAAACGATGACCTTTCCCCTCTTAGTTAGTGGAAACCCATCCATCGAAAATGGCTTTAAAAACTCCAAAGCACCTTAAAAGATCTTGGAAATTTGGCACTAATTGTGAAATGTTTTTAGCGGAGCATTTTTTCCAAAATATTCCAACAAGAGGCATAAACCAATGACAATTTTTTTCAGGAGTGCATATTTTTTTTAACCATCAAGAAGTATTTTCTAGAATATTCTATGGACATCACCATGATGTCATGCTAATGTCATCGACACAAACAGCTGGTAGGGCCCCTTTCAAGCCCCCTTTGGCCTTAAAAGAGAGATATTTTTTTCTTTTGGCCAGAACTTGGGTGTACGATATCGAAATTGGGGCGAATGAGATATAGTTAGAAAGCTAGTTCCATGAAATTTCCAATGGTGTGGTTCTCATCACCATTTTTTTGTTTGGTACATTTTATCACCTGTTAAAGTTAGATGTATTGTTTTCACTCTTGAGCTCACAAATTTTGACCCATTTCCCTATTTTTCACAATTCCAATAGTGTTGGAAAAATTTTAGAGCTCTTCATAGCCATCCATGCACTTTTACATATTTTTCTCTAGGTATATTTTATTCAGTTTTTGTGTTTTCACATTCTAGTGAACTAATTGGACATTTTCGCTCCTAGAAACTTTTTGTATATGTGGGATGATTTGTTTTAGACTATTCTACATTTATTTCTAGATTTTTATCTTATTTGAGCATATTGATAATATTTCTCACCATTTTCTCTTTTGGGTATGCACTAAGATAAAGTGTCATTCTAGTGTATGTTTTTTTGGGGATTTCATACATCTTGTTGTGCCTTTTGTACTCACACTATGATATAAAGTGTCATGGGCAGGTTATGAGTGCTTTTATTTTTCCATCACACCTTTTTCAAGTGAGTGTCCCTTCCATGTTAGCATTGAATCTTAGTGATTCATGTCTCATGCGTGTGTAGAGAGAGATGGATAGAGGGAGAGAGAGGTCATACAAAGAGGTGTAGAGATATATTGGGGAGATTAAGAGAAGTAGAGAGGGAATGAGAGGAGGGAGAGGTATGGAGGAAGAGAGAGAGAGAGGGAGGTGAGAGTGAGAGAAAGAGAGGTAGGGAGTGATAGATGGAGAGGTAGGTAGAGAGAAGGAGAGGAGAGATAAAGAGAAGTAGAGAGGGAAGAAGAGAGGGAGGGAGAGGTAGGGAGGGAGAGAGATAGAGGTGAGATAGATATAAACAAAGAGAGGGAGGGAGAGGGAGAGGGATAGGGAGAGAGGAGATAGAGAGATGTAGAGAGGGAATGAGGGAGGGAGATAAAGAGAATTAGAGAGGGAAGGAGGGAGGGAGGGATGGAGAGAGGGAGACAAAATAGATATAGAGATAATTAGAGAGAGAGAGAGGTGAGATAGAGAATAGAGAGAGTGTTTGTGTTCTTAAGCTCAAGGGAGAGAGTTAGATAAAGGGGTGGAGAGAGTGAGTAAGATAGAGAGAGATGATACAACTTTTTGATTACTAAAATTTAACCTCCTAATTACTGGAATTTGACATGTTGATTATTGAAATTTGATTGTCTAAAAAATTATAAGATCTTCCAAAAACTAGAATTTATATTATAACTCCTAGAGCTCCTAAACCACTCTCAAACATCCCAAAACTATATACATGAAATATAACTTGAATTATAAGAAAGTAAATGTCCATATGTAAATTCCAACTTATACTTAAATGTGCTCGCATTATAACACACTCTCATTATAACGTGTTCATTTATGGCTTGGTAATGACTGAGCCTAGGTCACTACCAACTCATAATGTGAGTGCGTTCATTATAACACACTCATGTTTTCTCTATATCAAGACCAAAAATTGGAGTGACCACTTTTTGGCTCCCCATATTTTTGTTGTAAGGAAACTTGCAGCCATTATCTTACAATTTCCACATAACCCAAAAGAGATAACAATGCAAATAAGTGATCAAAATCTGCATGTAAGAGAATAAACAACATACCCATCAAAGATGACACAAGATATACCCTAGGAAAACCCTCAAGAGGGAAAAATATAGCCTCCAAAAGCATCCATACTCCATCATATTAATCATCCATGAAGCAAATACAAGAGTTACAATGAACACCTCTGAAACATCAAGTCCTCCAATGCATTCCCATGTGTCCAAACATGAATCGACACATCCCATGCCATGCTTCAAAAATGCACTCTCAAGAAGACTCAATAATGACAACCAAACCACTCAACCAACCCAAACCACTACATATTTGTTTGCTTTTATAGACACAAGCTCACACATAATGCAACTAGTGGTAAGGTGAAACTATGTAGCACAAAACCATGTGAATACAAAACCACTAACCCCTTATTTAATATTGGGTACTAAGACATCATATTATTTAATATTTCCCCAATATTAATTATCACATGTCTCCCAGACAATAAATAATAATATAATGTTACAATACAACATCAAGTAGGTCCCCAAATAATTATCTAGTGTGATTAACAACACCACGAAAGGTGTATCATAGCTAAGTAATTATTTAATTACAATAATATGATGAATCAATTTATGCAATAGTGCACAACACCAGATCCCAACATTCTCCCACTTGTTGTACACATTGCATAAGGGATAAATACGTGAAATACATCATCATACCCATACATGAAACCACATGAATCTGTAACATGCTCTCGTGCTCCACCAAGATACCTGCAATAAGAAAAAACTGACCACCATCTCAAGCAAGAACTCTTCTCATCCTCCAACATGCCACCTATGGAAGAAAAGGAACATTCCAAGGTGAAGATGCACCAATCCACAAGCACAAGCATCAAATCCAAGTGTTAACAAAGTCTCTAACAAAGTTGTCAACTAAAAAATTTACACGATCAAAAATAGCATCCACAACACATGCTAATACATCTGACCATCCATACCTCCAAGGTATCAATACATTAGTAAACTCATGCCAATAAAATATGCAACCTATAAATTTCAACCACAAGCTCCCTATATAAAACTTGTCAATGAAGTACATATCCAAGAACTCCCACTACATAGGTAATGTCAAAGCATATCAAGTCTACCAATCAACACTATACATCAAGGTGTGATAAGTAAATGAAAGCATGAAGTACCAAGAACAACAATAATAATCCACACATGCAACCCAAGAAGCTACATAATCTCTCACAACATGTTGCTACCATCCTCCCAAAAACATACGAACATGAACATCCAAGGAACCATGAAGAGAGAAACCTGTAAACCATAATGTCCTCCTACCAAAACCTCAAAAGTTTACTATTGTGTCAAGTATGATCTCCTAACAAACCCAAATGAAAAGCCTCAACAACATCCATAACACCCAATCTCATAGACCAAGTAAAACATATGAATCAATGTAACAATGCCAACATGGATGTAAGCCTCTCTAATTAAGAAGATCAAACTAATAGAAACCATTCCCATAACTAGAAATCAACCCATAAACCATCTCTTAACAATTCTCAACAACGAATGATATCATAAACTCAAATGCACAAGGAGATAATTATGCCATAACATCCCTCAAAATGAATCCTCCAGAACTAACTATCCATAGCTCAAGATCCATATGTATGAAAGATAAAGCATATAAACTCATGCTAAACCATCCTCAAATGAGTGTCCATAATCAACCACCATGAATCAACTCAATCCCATGAGAATCAAAGCACAAAACATAACACATCTAAAAGATATCATGGGAAAATACCTCACAAATCATAAGCTGCCGAGTAGACCAAGAGTAGGGAATGAGAATGCTCCTCCAAGATAACCAAGTTAGCATGACTCACTACAAGATCAATCTCCTTTATCAGTCTAACATGAACTCATGTCCATATCCAGGTGAAACTCCCAAAGAGTAAGTATCAAGCAAATGTCTCTAATCACAAGAGAACTGCAACCATCACCTAAGTCTCCAAGTATCCATGAGTACCTGCAACCAATCAATCCATGCCAAACTCCAAATGCAACATCGCACCAACATGAAGTAATCAAGCAAATGATCAATGTACCTAATACAAAGAGAACTACTATGATCAATGTCAAAGCCCTAATCATGAATCCAGAACATAAACATGACATCCATGATCCAACCATCTCCTCCTAGGAGATTCATGCACCATAGCATATAAATAAACATCCTAGTCTTAAGAGAACAAGTACCATGCCAAAATTTAAGCGTGCATCAAGAGTAAACCATGAGATAATATATCAAACACTCTAAACCAAGAAAACATATCCCCAATCACGTGAGATAACCATACCAATAATGCATCCTCGTCATTGCCAACAACTCCCACTGAACCGTGGTACAAGCTACACATGGCATTATGACAACCATCCTCTCCATGAAGATCATCTAGGTTTGCACACACTCAACTACAATATCAATAACATACAAGTGAAACCAAGATCTCCAAGCCAAGAAGATACCTACAACCTCCAAACCATCAGAAACATATTCATCACCACCAAACTATCACTGTCAAAAGCTCCCATTGAAAGTGTATAGGCAATGAATTTAACAAGCTATCATGACATCATGATACAATCTCCTAATGAAGATCAACCAAGAGTTGCCTCACACAATCAAAGAACTCAAATGCAACATGATCTCCTCAATAAGAAAGCAAAGTAAACCATGATCCTCATACCAAGAAGATTCATCGCTATAACCTCAATCAGGATACAATCCAACACCACCAATAATGCACCCGCATAAACCATCATGACATGCCAAAGTCTCTAAAGCACAAGAAACATCCATGACACAATGATCGCCACCAAATGTACCAACAACTCAACCTAACCGTGTCCACATATTTGCATAACATAGTCAACTACATAGGTATCATATCATGACTGCACCTGGTAACACCATATTACCTCCTCAACATGACATCAAAACCAACAAACCAAGTGACTAAACCAAGCCATCCAAACTGAAAATACATCAACACTGAAATATCTATGGGCATAGACAACCCATGTCCAAATCATAGGTGTAATAAGTATAGACCGCCTGTAATGCTACACAACTTGTAGATACAATAATGAAGCATACAAATCCAACCAATATTGATAACTATATAAAAAAGAGAGTAATCTGAGATGTACAACTGAGCATACAATGAATCCAACACCAAATCTCCTAGATTTGACAATCCATAAGCTCATAGTATCACCATAGTCAAAACAACCCATAAAATAGCTCAAGATAGAATATCAACAAATAAATCATGTCAAAACTACTCCAAATATGATCCAGTGTGTAGTGCTCTGAGCAATCTTTTCGTTGACTATTTGAAGTCCAAAATCTAACTTTGTACGCATCCGATATGACCTCTCGAAGCTCAAAACAAACATCTAACTTCCAACAAGAAAAACACTACCAAAATTGCAAAATATGGGAAAATATATGGCACCACAATGTAGAGCTTTGAGTCACCTTTCCAATGAGTCCAAGAAGATCAAAAAAAGACCACTTGGGTGAAAGTTATGCCCCTCAGAAGAAAGTTGTTCAATTAGGGTATTTAAAGTAAAAGAATGCCCCCTCGTGGTGGGGTGGTGGTCCACTGGTGGTGGCAGAGCCACCTGACAACACCACCCAATTTCTCCACCAAACTTGAAATATTATGCATTTTATTTAAATTTACTTCTCACCAAAAAACCATCGGGCCCTATTAATAAAAAATACATGTGGGTGGTTAAAAATTTTAAATATTAAAAATTGCATTAAAAATGTTTTGACCAATGGTAATAAATAAATATTGAATTTTTTTAACAGGCAGTAGGCCCGACAACCCTGATGGTCAGGAGACCACTGGACGGCGGAACACCACTGACAGTACCTTGTTGGCACTGCCATGTGCAAAGCAGTGTGGTGGGTCCGACCCCTCAAACTTTATTATATTTTTTATTTTTAAATTTTCAATTAAATCTTTTTTTTGTAGGGCCCTCTTTTAATTATATATATTTTATATTTTATATTTTGTATGAAATTATTTTCCACTGATGGAATTTAAAAAAAAAAATTAAATTTTTTGAACAAAACTTGACGGTCGTACAACTGCAAAATAAGGCATTTTACAAAAAAATATTTTTTTTTTCTAGTAACCAAAATAGGGAAAATTATATATCAAAAATCATCTCTCAACCAATCAGAATCCAACCATGAGGTTTATTTTGTCCCAAGAGCTCATTTGTGAAATTTCTCCCACAAAACCCCCCATTTGAATGCACAACCAAGAAACCCTATTTTCCCCTAATTTTTCCACACCCCAAATCTGCAAACAACCCATCATAATAGCAAACCCAAAAACCTTAGATTTGCAATAAACAACCTGCAAAACCCTCATATCTTGCCATGTCTTCCATTCTCTCGTGCATTGCATAGATTCAAACTTAACCAACATTTTCTCAACCTAGGGTTATAACAAAAAATCTTCAACCATGAAAGCTCTGATACCACTTGTAAGGAAACTTGCAGCCATTGCATGACAATTTGTGCATAACCAAAAAGAGATAATAATGCAAATAAGTGAACAAAATTCATAAGCAAAAGAATAAACAACATACCCATCAAAGATGACACAAGATATACCTTGGGAAAACCCTCAAGAGGGAAAAACCTAGCCTCCAAAAGCATCAATACTCCAGCATATTAATCAACCATGAAGCAAATACAAGAGTTACAATGAACACTTGTAAAGCATCAAGTCCTCCAATTTATTCTCATGTGTCCAAGCTTGAATCCACACATCCCATGCCATGCATCAAAAATGCACTCTCAAGAAGACTCAATAATGACAACCAAACTACTCAGCCAACCTAAACCACATTAACATATGTGTTTGCTTCTATAGACACAAGCTCACACATAATATAACTAGTGGTAAGGTGAAACTATGTACCACAAAACCATGTGAATACAAAACCACGAACTCCTTATTTAATATTGGGTACTAAGACATCACATTATTTAATATTTTCCCAATATTAAATTATTATCACATGTCTCCCACAGAATAAATAATAATACAATGTTACAATACAACATCAAGTGGGTCCCCAAATAATTACCTAGTGTGATTAACAACATCACGAAGGTGTATCACAAATAAAAAAATATTTAATTACAATAATATGATGAATCAATTTATGCAATGGTATACAACACCATATCCCAACATTTGCACTTACCCTCCATGTTTGTTGAAGATTAATATATACCTATCTTCTTTTTCGTTGAGATTTTTCTTCAAATATTTTCTCGATATAACCTTGGGTCACTATCATTTATTGATTTTATTCCTATTTCTAATTAATTCATTTACTTATAAAATTTAATGATAATCTGATATTAAGAAATTAATTTTAGATTTGCATACAATTTAAAGATTTTTTTTATTGTAGTAGTTTCACCTTGTTTCTCAACAAACTTTTAGGGTTTGGTTTTAGGTACCTTGATAGTAAATTAAAGCTTTTTTTGGTCTAATTTGAAATGTGCAAATAAAATTGATAAATATGTCTTATGGTGACTTTCCTTGGACTACTTTATAGAATTGATAAAATTATGTCATATCGTGTCTTTCCTTGGACTATTTTGAACATATATAAATTTATAAGTGATGAAATACATTTTTTAGTATGACAATCTTTGTAAAAACCTAGTTAGCTTATTCTATTGATGTAAACAAAAGCTATATAGAATAAGATAAAGAAAATGAAGAGATGACAAGTAATTAGCCTACTAAGTGGATGACTTGTCCTTAGTGTAGATGCACAAACACTAATTTTTACTAGTTCATTAACTATAATGTCAACCAACCTTTCCATTGGTGCAAAGAATGCCACATATATTGGCTATTTTGGGGCTATGAGGATGTCCCTATTAGAGCTAGTTTTATTTAGACCATTAGATAATATCCACGTATGAATTCACGAGCTATTCATTTGGCCTTTGAACAAATTAAACGAGATCAATAATATTTTAGCCTTTTCCATTTATAGAAGACATGGATATGTTCTCTAGTTTGAATTCTTGTATATATTTGTTATTTTTCTCTTTGGTAGAAGTTATATATTTTTACAATCTATTTGTAATATGAGACAATTCTACTTTTATCTCTAAAGAGATTGAAATGCAAATTCTTGTTAGCCTTTTCTTAGACCTTAAAATGTTTGTAGATGTTTTTCCTTTTGATAAGATTTTTCATTTTTATCCATGCGTAAATATAATTAAGTTCATTATGTCTAAATATGATTAAGTTCATTATGTTGGAGTCATCAGAAGGTCCAATATTATAGTGCTTCAAAACCATCTTTAGTAAGGCATGCACAAGGTAGCTCCACTCTTGAAAGTTGCTTGTAGTGTGTTTTCTATAATGTTGTTTTTTTAACCCTTTGAATAAAAGCATACTTGCTACTTGCAATTCAAATAATTTAGCTTGGATTTTGTTGGATTGGGTTGTGACTCCTTTAGTGAAGATCCATAGGTGAAGTCCTCATCAACAAGATCAATTTTGTTATCTTGCACAATTGGGTGATGGGGTTTGAAGTCATGCCAATTGTTAACACCTTCTAGAAATTATATGTAAATGATAATGTTTAAGCTTATGTATAGATGGGTGCAATTAAATTTAATATTGCCTGCTAAATCTTAACACATTTGTTGAAATTGGTTTAATAAAAAATAATATCTAATTTACATAATATAATCCTTTGGACAAGTTTATACACATTAAGGGATTAACTCTAAAATAAATTTAACCCTATGTATGAACACCATGAAAATACATATATAGGGGCAAATTTCACTTGGAGCACAAATATTGTATCGTATTTGATTTGCATTCTTCTAATAGTTCAAGCACGTGTAAAGTTCTACGTTCATCCACATAAAATTCAAGTCTAACTTTCACTTGCAAACTTATTAGAGTCATGATTACCAATAGAAAAGCCTATTTTCACCATTTGGTAGCATAACCTTCATTGTCTTTACTTGTTTATTTTTATATTCTTAACTTTGAGTAGAATAATTTAGAGTTCTTACATTCTTCTAAAACATCCCCTACTAAAACGCTTGAATTTGATGTTAAAAAAACTAGGTTTTGGCCTTTGCCAAAACAATTTCTAAGATCAATAAATTTGAGAGCATATACTTTCACATTTCTCATGAAAATCTAGTGCAAAAGAAATTTAAATTTAATTGCAAGTTGAGTTTATTGAACCATTAATCTAATAGACCAACAACAAAAACTCAAACCTTTGTGGCAATTACCTTTACAACTTACATAGAACACACATTTCTTTTAGGGTAAAAATAAAATAAAATAGGTAGGTATTAGTCATTGGTTGTGAACACATATTGAAAATGAGATGAATTGCATGGTGGTATGATGTACTTATTACTTTAGTAAATAGGTAGTTATTAGTCATTGGTTCTTAACACATATTAAAAATGAGGTAAATTGGATGATAGTATGATGCACTTACTATTTTTAGTAAATAGTTAAAATATTGTGATGTGTACTTTGTGTTTGTCTTTCCTAAACATGACTTAAAAAAGAAATCCACACAACTTACTAATAAATAAAGAAATTTAATCAAGTCTATAAGACATTGTGAACACATATTGAAAATGAGATAGATTGGATGATGGTATGATGCACTTATTATTTTTAGTAAATAGTTAAAATATTGTGATGTGTACTTTGTGTTTGTCTTTCCTAGACATGACTTAAAAAAGAAACCCACACAACTTACTAATAAATAAAGAAATTTAATCAAGTCTATAAGACATTGTGAACACATATTGAAAATGAAATAAATTGGATGATAGTATGATGTACTTATTATTTTTAGTAAATAGTTAAAATATTGTGCTTTGTACTTTGTGTTTGTCATTCCTATACATGACTTCAAAAAGAAACCCACACAACATATTAATAAATAAAGAAATTTAATCAAGTCTATACAACATAATAATAAATGGTAATTTAAACAAGTCTATATCACCCAATAAAGAATAATATGATTTTTGGAAGAATACCAAAACACACATAAGATTAAAACAACAAAATAATATTTCTTTTTTTTTCATATTTTAAAATTGTTTATTTTAATTTAGAAAAAAATAACAATTGTAACTTGAAGCCTACCGGAATCGCAGAGTTGGCTTGGGTCGATGAACTTGTATACATTAGATTATCCATGAAACCTTTACATTATTATTTTATATACTTTTCCATATGACTAAAGTTTGACTATCTAGATGATTAGAAAAATGTGGGGTACCTTTATATCATTTTATAGGACCCATTGCTCACGATAATACTTTTCATCTAGGTCAAGTATCTAGCAAGGATCTCAACTAACCCACCAACTTAAGCGCGTAAAAGTTGAATCATATTTGTTTAGAAAAACATGGCTAAATTTAGGCCGTTCAATTTCTTTCCCCCTCCCCCCTCTTTAAACGTGCAAAGCAATGAAATTAAATTAGACCTAGAATAAGGATTCCTTTCAAGGTGATACCAAATTTAAAGGGGTAGGTATTTTGGCTAGTTGTGAACATCTTTGAAAATAGACAAATTTGGTGGTGGTATGTTGTATTTATAATTTTTAAATAGTGAAATTTTTTATATTTTATATTTTGTGTTGGTGGTTTTTAGAGAAGAATTAGAAAAAAATAGAATTTCATACAAAAGAATCACAAATGAAAATTTAATTAAGTTTATACAATATAATATAAATGAAAACATACCAAATTCATACAATATAATCCAATAAGATTTTTAATAAGAATAGTCTAACTCTATATAAGATTAAATATAATAAAATAATATAAATAATATTCCTTTCTTTTGAATAATTTAAAACTGTATATAATTTAAAAGAAAAAATGATATTTATAATTTATGAAACTTCTTAATTAATAAATAATTTTTATATAAAATTACATAATATCTATATCACTTTCCATATCACTCTCATATGATTAAAAAGTTGATTATGTAAAAATTCTGTACCTTAGAAGAGAAAACTGTGGGGTACCAAGAAATTGAGCAAATTCAGCTAATAACAACTATGTTTTGTTGGAGTGTTGTAATAGACTGCTTTTCCCTTGTAATCTTTGCTTTGATTTAATTAAAAAAAAATCATATTAGTTGACAACCACGTGGCTAATCCTAGACCGTTCTGTTGGTCTGTGCTGCTTTTTTCCCCTCTTAAAATGTGCAGAAGCATTACCTTACCAGACAGTACCAAACAGAGGTGAAGCATAGAAAAAATGGTTAAGAACAAAGAAGTTGTCTTAGTTTCGTACGCCAATGAAGGGCCTGTCACAGATGAACATGTGAAGATCAGAGAAACCCAATTGAACTTAAATGCATGTAAGGAAGGAGAAGTTGCAGTGCAGAATTTGTGGGCCTCAGTGGATCCATATCTCAGATGGCGAATGAAGGAAGACACCAACAGGGGACTCTATTTTGAAAACTTTAAACTAAACCAGGTTTTGTGTTCAGTTCTCAGCCTTGCCTAATTGGTTTTTCAATGTTTTATGCAATTATTATAATCTCTTAAAGATCAATCATCAATGCAGTAGAACTTCTTTGTGCATTGTGCAGCCCATCGCTTCTCTATGGTTGGGAAAGTAGTTGTTTCTGCCAATGCTGGGTTTCAAGTGGGTGATTTGGTAACTGGGCTGTATGAAGTGTCGGAGTACACCATAGTAGTAGGAGCAATGCTGATAAAACTTGATGCCAATTTGGCTAAACCTTCTGATTACATGGGGCCTCTGGGTACTGATCTAACATTTTATTGAAATTAATATTTTAAGGTTTTCTTGTATTTTGAGATATATAGCTTTTTATACATCTTTAGGTGGGCATTTTTTTGGGATTGAAGGTTTGTGTGGATTTGACCAGGAATGGTAGGAATGACTGCTTGGGGTGGTTTACTGTCACTTGGAGAGCCTAAACCTGGAGATGAAGTGCTAGTTTCAGCTGCAGCAGGGGCAGTTGGACTTTTAGTGGGTCAGTTGGCTAAAATCAAAGGCTGCCGCGTTGTTGGCAGTGCTGGTAGTGACGAAAAGGTGATATATATTGATCTTCTGCAAGATTTAATTAAATGCTTAGCCTGGTTGAGGTTCTATGGCTTTGAGAATTCTTCCTGCTATGTCTCTAGAACCTGTGAAGCATTGATTGTTCTCTTCTAAGATTTCATATAAACATAGGAAGATGTGATTGCAAACAGAGTAATTTTGAAGGTTTTGTAGAACCCGTCTAGATCTGTTTGATGGTTATGATTTGAAATTTAATGTTAAGATAAATTTTAGTATATTTTGTTTATATCTCTATTATGAAAAAGAAAATGTTCAAAGCAAACAGGTGTAACAGCCATACCATTTGCGGATATGAAAAATTTTGTTGCTTAACGGACTTATGGATGGCTTCATCTACCAGTGTTTTGGTTTCCATCTAGCACTCTGACTCTAACGTCGTATGCTCCTAGTTGAAAGTTAATAATACTTTTATAATGTTAAAAGTTATATCATCTGAACTTTTTCACTTTTATGCCTTAAACAATTCAGTGGAGGGGACAGCTCTTCTGAAAGGGCTGGAGGAAGGAATAAGTTGAACATAGAAGGTGACTCGAGCGTGATAATGTACAGTCTGGTTGTTGGACGTGATTACCTTAAGTGTCTCAGAGAGGGTCAAGAAATTTGATGCCGTTACCTCTTCTCAGAGCAGGAGAGAGGTCATGCGGCTGATTGGGAAACCTATCGAGGGCTTGGTCTGATGGAGAGGAAAGACGTGTGAATTAAACAGTGGATTGGTCCTTTACCATGTCCAGCTTAGACTTTGTTGATAGGGGATCTATTGGCCTAAGAATCAGTCGGCCCTGTATCAGATGGTTAGGCATTTATGATGTGGTAAGGCCGGATCTTCCTAGTACTGAATGTTTATTGTGAGGAATGATGTAGAAGGAGGTGGCTCAAAGGCATAACGGCCTTGACGGTAGGAACTTTTATCGATTCTCTTTTGAGTTTCATTCTGGACTCTGCTGTGGCAGGTGGCGGTGAGGTTTCAAGGTTTCAATACGGTGCATGCATAATCAGAAGCATGGCCTTAGGGTTTGGGTGTGGATCCAAAACATAAAATTCCAAGGGGAAGAAGAAGTTGAGACCTAAAGTTGAAATTAAAATTGAGGAGATACTTGGTATTGGTAGGATGAGTGTTGCTAGGGTTTTTGAGTGTTTTGCTAACTAATTTCTCACGACTTGGTTAAGTTGGAGCTACTTGTTTGGATGTTGTGACTGTGAGGAATGGTGAAGGGGATCGACAGTGATGATGTCATGGAGATTAGGGAGGCGAAGATCAAAATGATGTTGGAACCCAGACAATCAATTGGGTAGAGAAATATGCTTTTATGTGGTCTAATCTCTCAACAACACCTCTGTATTGTCCATGGTGGCTGGTTCCTTTATGGTGCCTAAGGACACTGAAGAAATTAAGGAGTAGGTGGACGTTGGGCTGGATTGTCTGATTGAGCATCTGCATTCAATAATGTGAAATCAAGGTGCACTACTTTGGTGCTTTGGGATTTTGGATAATTCCTTCCATATCAAGTTTGCTGATGATCTCAAAATTAAGGAGGTGCTTTGTTGCAATGGGGATTTGCCGGGTGATGTTAAGCCCTAAGTTGATGACTGTAGATACTTAGGTAGGGAAGGTCCGTGTAGTTTTCATCCCGTTCCCTCGCCTGCACTGTCTGTCTTTTCCAAACTATGCAAGTAGAAGACCTTGGATGTTATTTGGTTCCTTTTTTCTTTGAGGCAGAGACAGTATGGCCGCTGGGTGACAGTTGATATAGTTTCTTTTTGGTAGTATGGCAGATTTGGTGTATGTCTATAGTATAATATGAATGGAATAATATCTGATATGATAACCAGTTCACTACAAGTTAATCTTGTATCTTTTTTTCTTCATAATGAATCCATTAAACTACATATTATCAGAATCCAAACTTTAACATACTTTTTACAACACCTAAGTGTTTAACCCGAACTTTTTTAGAAAAAATTAAAAAAGAAATCATCACTCTCACCTCATCACTGAATGTGTACAATTTTATTTAACTTCATTCTTTTGCCCACTGTTAGGGTTGGATATCATACAGCTATAGAAAGTGCTTGTTTTTTTAAACTTCGACTCTTAACATTTTATTTAGGTCCTCTAACTCTAAATCGCTCTAATCCATTAACAGCCCATTGGCTTTATTCCTTTAACAGGTTAAGATGTTGAAAGAAGAGTTTGGATTTGATGATGCCTTCAATTACAAGTCTCAGACAGATTTGGATGCAGCACTGTCCAAGTAAGTTTTTATTGGGAAATTAAATAAATTTTACATATAGTATATAGTTCAATTACAAGCCTGAGACAGATTTGGATGAGAAACTCTATTTGATCAAGAATCCTGAAGTACTTTGCATTGCATTGCAAAATAGTAGTGAAGCTTGTAAAGTCGGCCCTCTTTCTCTGAATAAGAGTTCAATGCTGACTTCTGAGTCCTGAACAGGTACTTTCCAAGGGGAATAGACATTTACTTTGAAAATGTGGGAGGGAAAATGTTGGAGGCTGTTCTCAACCACATCAATATGAATGCTAGGATTCCCGTATGTGGAATGATCTCTCAATATAACCAGGTAAGACAAATTTATATCTGTGAAGTTTGGAGTTAAAACAGTTGATGCAGAGTGCTAATGCTATGGATGAATCTGATGCATTGTGCATTGCAGGAGCCGGAGAAATGTTATGGAGTGAGAAACCTTATAAATTTGGTAGGAAAATGTGCGAAAATGCAAGGGTTTCTTTCTGGAAGCTTTCTAAATCGTAGGGAGGAATTTGTGAAGGAGATGGGAGGGTATATGCAACAAGGTAAAATCAAATTCAAAGAAGATGTGAAACAGGGAATAGAGAGCTTCTTAGAAGCATTCAATTCTCTGTTCAGCGGGGGGAATACAGGGAAAGTTCTCGTTCAGCTCACGCCCGGCGAATAAGCATAATACGTCGTTGTCATTCTGGGAGGCTTCTTATTGCACTGAAATTCCTTATAATAAAAGTACTAGTCTTTATCAGTCCAGTTATCGGGAAAATATGTTTATGGTGGAAGCGCTTAAAATCCTTTTATGTTGTGGATGGTTTAGTTGAAATAAAAGTAGTCAGTAGTAACAGACTTTGCATGTATACTTGGAAGTGATTTGCTAAACAAACAGTCTGTAATGGTGAGGTCGGGTGTTTAAATTTGGGCGGCTTTTCTTAAAATCTAAATAATTTTTTTTTGTTAACTTTTAAAGTAAATTAAGCCTATTTTATTTTGTTTAATATCTAATTGTTTAAGTAGGAGGTATTTTCCAAGTGTGTCAAATTATAATATTGCTATCAGGGTTCAACTATGTAATTTTTAGAGTCAAGCTCATTGACCCGTGTTTCATGAGTAGTGGTTCACAAAAACCCATTTTTTATGATAATGAATGGTCCACTTAGCACTCATCGCATCTAAGTGATGGTCATAGAGGTGAAGCATTGGGCTTTCTCAGGAGGTCACCCATCTGAGTACTACTCCAACTCAAACACACATAACCATTCATTTTTGTTTTTCACAAATTTATGTTATATTTTTTTTTAATATTTTTAAAAAGATTATTTTTAGTTTAGTAATCTACCTTCAATTGTAATAATAAATTAAGCACTTGCTTTGTTAAAACTTAACTATTTTTCTTTATTTTTTACAATTTTATTAGTTTTTTAATTTATTTTAAAATATTACTTATTAGTTGAAAGAATGTTTTTGATTAAGTGATAAACAAGTTTTGAAGGGACCCGAAACCCTTTACAACCAAAGAAAGAGCTGCAAAAAAAAACCTGCAGCCATCCCAAAAAAAGCCCCCAAACAAGACACTTCAATATTTACATTTAGAACTGCTCTTGTGGGAGCAGAGAGTCATGTCAAAAGAAAGCTTAGAGAATTTTTCTTTCTTTCCCTTTATAGTTATCCAGCGTTTTTCCACTTGCGCTGCCTCACCATGCCATGCCTGCATACTACAATCTTGAAGGAAATTGCCTGTAGCCACTGTTGTAGAGATTTCATCAGTTTTTCTTCCAACAGGCAATGTCTTATCAGAAAGGCTACCAGTAATAGCAGCCTGAGACCCATTTACACGCTCAATTGGGGTTTCAACATGATAATATTTCTCAGTATCAGCAACCCCAACATTTGAGACATTCGGAGAGGATGCCCCAAGACCCTGTGATTCCATCGCAACCACCTCAGAAAAACTCCTATTTTGCTCAGGTTTCTTCTCAACCGTATAATGTTGTTGAGAGACACCTTTCCACCATGTAGTCGTTATTGCTTTCTTCTCTAATCCACATTATGTAGTAGCATGACCAGTTTTAAAACATCTTCGACAACATTAGGTGTTGTTCATGTAGAATTTCTATAAATGTGTTTATCAACTATTTAATAATACATTAGGTGTTATTAATTTTATTCATACTATACATTTCTAGGAAGATTGTTTTAATTTGGTGTTTTTAACATGGACACAATTGCAATAGTGACAAATGCATTTGGATGTCCTTCCTGTATAGTTTTGTGCCTACATTGAGACTAAGACCTGATACATGTACACGATAAAAGTGATCTAATGCAAAAGTCATGCTCATTTATCTAGTTCTATTGAATATTATCCACACAGTCCTAGATTTATTGGCATATTTGCACGTGCCCCCATATACTTGGCCCTATTGTCTAGTTACTTTTGTTGAACTATGACTAATCCAATGTTAACCTATATTTGTCATGTCTAATCTACCCATTTGATCTTGGTTTAAGTAAATAGTTGTGAAGTCATCTTCATGCATGAATTCAATTAGGCTAAAATTAAAACTAAAAATTTAAACTTTGGTTGATTGATCCTCTTTGACCCTTTCATCTAGAGTTAATTATGTACATGTTTGTTTGGTTTCTCTACATGTGCTTGTAGAAAAAACCATTTATTTGTATTTCATTTTATCATCCACTCATCAAATGAACATTTTTCATTGGAGATGTAATTTAAAGAGGAATGAATAATCACACATTTGGATTAGATGTTTAAAAGGAATAACAAATTGAATTCCTAGAAAAAATGTTAATTGTCTTTATCAAATTCAAAATCATTAAATTGATTACTTCATCATTTTAAAATTGATGATTTCAAAATGACAAAGTTGTAATTAGTGGGTCCAACAAAGGACTAACAAAAAGGATCTAGTAGTTGAGCATGTTCCAATAGTTATTGTAGCATTTGTTGATTTAATGTCCAATATTTTTAACAATATTGCACTAAAAGTTGTGAATTTAAAGATTGTAGTGTTGATGATGAGTTTGCATAATTGAATGACATGTATTTCTTAGATCTAAAACACAAAAAATCATGTGATGCCACTTTAGCGCACTAATAGAACATGACTTAGTGCACAAGTATCCGTCTGATTTTTTTTTGGGTCTTGTTGGGCACCTCAACAAAATGCATGTAGATGTGGCATCATATTTGATGATGTGACCCTGAAACCTTAGTTATAAGTAGGGGACTTGCCAAGTAAGTTGTAAAAAATTGAGAGTGATTTGAAATTTCCAAGTAAGATTTTGAGAGGCACAAAATTAGAGTGTTCAACTACTCGATCCTCTCCTTGATTAAACAAAATAGATAATCAACGAAAGGAAATAAATAGAAAGGAGAATTTACTCCTCCATTGTATGATGATTGAAATAGGTAAAGTCTACTAAACTTTGGGCACTAGGCGAACATGAAAAGCTTAAGAAGAGTAGAATAGAATAGAAGACTTATAACATCCACAAAACCAAAAGAAGGTCTATGGGACAGTGACCCCTACTATTTTAGCATTGTGAAGTGTTGTTCTCCTACCGTTTAGTTTGATAATGAGCTCTCCCATTCTGCCCACCCATTTCATGTTGAATAAATCTTGAAAATTTGCAACTATTAACCCACTTATATAACTTTTAACACAGAAGCTACAAAAGACGAACGATGAAGAAGTTACCAAAAACCCTAATCCAAATCAGCTCCCGTGAATCTTCTGCAACCAAAAAAATAAAGACATTCATGTGCATAGGCCACTGTTGGATCCTAGGTAGTGTTAAACCCACACACTTCTACACTGAAAAGAAAGCACGAGAAAAAAGAATGTTGGAAGACTCCGAGACCACAACCCAAAATACGACTACTCGAGCTGACCACCCCCGCATCGGTTCTACAACGCAGCTAAACGACACAAATTCCCTAGATTCCTCAGCCATTGGTCCCAAACGGATAACCTTAATATGTCCGACAACAAACACGAGATGTCAAAAAAGACTGAAATGATGAATGGTTCGCCCACCCAGCCAAATGACTCCTTCGGAGGTAAAACTATTTCCTTTGAATTCCTAGACGACATTGTGGATATAATAGATAATTTTAAATCAAGATCTATTATTTTGTTTTTCCTCAAAGGCATTCCCTTAGAGCAATATTTTTTCAAATGAACCCATACAAACTAGGAACAAAAGGGATGGGTAATAGAATCATTGAGAGCTCTAGGTAGGGGATACGTGGAATGTACATTTGTGGACCCAAATCATGCTAGAGAAGCCTTCTACTACGGTTCGTAGATAACCTACGTGTAGACATGTTATCTCCAAGCCTGGGACATTGGCTTTCACCTAGAAGGGATATCAAAGTCCAAGTACCCTATGTGGGTGGAACCGCCTCTCTGAAACTTGGCCTTCCACCCATTTTTGTGGGACATAACATCTCAACTAGGAAGGATTACCTAGTGCAAGCCTAACATTGATAAATGGGCTAGTCTGAAAGTACACCCTCGAGTTTATGTAGAAATGGATTTAACCCAGCCACTCTCAAACTCCATTAAGCTCATAGGGCTTGGTTTTGAATTTACATAGCGGATCATTTATCTAAACAAACCAAATGCTTGCTTATGTTGTTGTTAGGATGGACATCACATTTGAGTCCTCTCCTCAACATAAACCCTGAAAACCTCTCACCCCTTCCATTGGCTCTCAACCTTCCAACCCACCACTCAATGACCTTTCTAAAAACCCCATCGCAATCCCACACGAATCCATCACCCTCTTCTTCACCCTCCCATCGTATGCCCCCGCTTAACCCTGATGCCCCCTCCCCTTCTCTCCTCGCTAACAGTGCCTCCTTCAAAGATGTCCTTCAATCTGCGAATAGGAGTCAAAAAAGGAAAATAAAAGAATTAGACACTACTTCCCCTTCTACTACCCAACCTTATGTAGCTTAGCTTGAGCCCTCCTTAGCCCCATGCTCACCAAAAAATAACCCTATGTCTTTGTCCTCTTAGCCAAGTAGTCCCTTGAAATCTTCTCCTTCAAGTCATTCGTAGTTGCGATCTTGGTCTTCTTCTAGAGAGAGACCTTCTATTGGCAACTCTCTTGATCCTCAAGCACTTAAGACAACTAATCAATTTGATACTCTCCTCATGGATGAGGAAATATTTGATTCTTAATGAATTGCCGCATACAAATAATGGAATGTGAAGGGATTAACTATCCCATCCCATAAGTATCATGTCAAGCAGTCTATTTTCAACAATCACACAAATGTCTTAATAATTCAAGAAGTGGAAGTTAGTCATACTCACCTTGATGCATTTCTTGCTACTATTTGGAAAGAGGCAAAAAAATTCATACCAACCACCATGAGGGTAGCGGGGGGGATGTTTTGGGTCTAGCACCATGGCTTGCAAAGTCAATTGCCACTTCTAGTTTAGACCCTAATAATTGTTGTGTGTGAGCCACCATCCTCTTCCAAGACACTCTCCTTGGTTTTTTTCTCTATTTATGCCCCAAAATCTTCATCCCTAAGAGCTACTTTATGAGAATGGATGCTTTCCCATTTACTAGTTGTTGAATGGGTTCTTAAGGGAGATTTTAACATGGTTGAGCACCCTATAGATTGTAGTTGGGATAGCCACCCACGACTTCCACAACTAGAGTTTGAAGCCTGGACTTTAGCCCGAAACTCCTTGGGTGTGTATGATCCTATCATGGGTAAAATGGAGTCACATAGTCCCCATTGGTTTACTTGGAGTAACTGTTGTGAAGGGTTTCAAAGGAGTATGTGTTGCTTAGATAGGTTTTATATCTCCCCAACCTACTTGTCCTTTCATCTACTTTGGATCACTCTGTCCATCTTGATTTGGCTACCACTCTTTCTAACCATTTTCCCATTTTCATTACCTTATCCCTAGTTGGAGGCTCAACTTTACCTCATGAGCTCCCTTACAAGTTGAATGTTTCTCATCTTCATTAACACATCTACATTGATGGGCTTTTAGCAATTTGGAATGCCGAACCTAAGCTTGAGAATGATAGATGGATTAGCTAGTGGGAAAGAACAATTTCTTGTTGTACCATATTCCTTCGTGACTTTGGTAGGAGAGTTGCAACAAAATGTAAAAGACTAGAGAAATCCCTTAAAGGGTAGCTTATTCAAGGTAGAAAACTCCTTGACATTAACCCGCACAACACACTTCTTCAAAAATCAATTGCTCATACTGAAAACCAACTCCACAAATTGGATGCTTATAGGGGCAAAGGTTCTCAATTGAGGGCTTGTTTGCAATAGCTAAAAGAAGGGGATAAGAGCACCAAATTCTTCCATTTCCTTCAACATAAGCATAAAAAGGAATGAATTACAATTATTAATTTTGTTGATGGTTCATCGCAGACCAACCAAGATACAATTATGAAAATCTTCTATGGGCATTACAAGCAACTATTTACCAATGAATCAATTAATGACCCCTTAATCCCTATCTTGGAAGATAACTTAGCTAAGTGCATTCCTCGTAAAATCCAACATGATTACAATACTTTCCTTGATCACTATCTCTCCTTAGATGAGATTGAAGAGGCTATGAATAGTTTGGCTTCAGAGAAAATCCCAAGGATGGATGGCCTTCCTTTTGGTTTCTACCACACTATTAGGGAAGATTTTTACAATGTTTATCTTGAGGGCATTGAAAAGTTAGATCCTTTGGTTCTAACATTAACCAAGGCCTCATCAAGCTTATTCCTAAAGGAAACAATGAAGACACTATTAATGGTTGGCAGCCCGTAACCTTGCTAAATACTTTGTACAAGATCATAGCTAAAGATTTAGCCAAAAGAATCAAAACCATCTCCCAAGAGATTGTCCAACCAGAGCAAACTGGCTTCCTTAGAGGTAGATTTATTTTAGACAATTTGGTGCTAGCTTGGGAAACGTTGAAATGGGCTCAATGGATGGCTCAAGATGCTTTGATCCTCAAGTTCAATTTTGATAAGGCTTATGATCGTATAAGATGACCATTTATCCTTAAATGTTCCAGTGGCTAGGATTAAGTCCTAATTTTTGTGCTCATGTTAGAATGTTGTTCATGGATGCCAATGTTAGACTATTGCCTCCTTTAGTTGCGGTTGGTTGTGCCTTTTGTTATAGGTAAACATTCCTTTGGTTGTTGGTTGACAAACAACCTTTGTTGTGGGTTCCTAGTCCTTTGCTACAGGGGGCTAGTTTTTCTCAAAAATCTCTCCACATCGTAAATTATCATAACTAAGATAAAACACTATCAAATCTTATTAACATTCATAAATGCACACAACCATTCAACAATATAACATATTTATCATCCTCAATTCTTTAACACTTAAGATAAAAAAAACTATGGATAATATCTTGGAAATGTTAGAAATATCATGAGAAATATGAAACTTAAAACAAGAAAATGAGGGTGATTACTAAGCTCATCAAGTTCCATAAGTTGAACACACATGCATTTGCTCTAGTAGATGAATTTCCTTCCTTTTGTCACAATTTGTTTTTTCTATGCATTTTTACTTTGGAATGTATGCTAATATAGTTGTGCACACATACTAAAGTGGGGACAAAATGTTGTGCAAAAAAGTGGACACCTTGAAGCTTTTGCACTCTAGTTTTAATGTCACTTTGGATTTGATGTCTTTGATGCATAATTCTAGTCCACGATTTAATTATTTTGGTGCATTCACTAACCCAAGACATAATCCACCACTCAAAATTGCCTCATTGTCCTATCTAGAAATATGTTGACTTTTTTACTTTAGTTTATTCATTGTGGATAAAACTGCAAATCTATGATCTTGTCCCTAAACAAGATTACTAGTGTGATGTTGTATCCTAATTTCAAATTATATTTTTACGAATTCCAAGGCCAATAACCTTAGGACTTGACTATTACCATCAATGTGCACACCAAAAATTAAGTTTCAGGTCTCTAGGGTTGTACACTTTAGTGTAGCATCCTAGGTCATTTGTACAAAAGAGATCACTAGGATGAAATTGAATACTCTATAAGTGTACAATCTCCTATCCTTTTGCATGTACATTAGATGCACTAGTCTACAATTGTCATACATCAAAAAAGATTAGTCTCTCTTTATCAAATCAACATTCATTGTCAAGATTTGCTTCAAGGCACTATAACATAAATTATAGAAGTGGATTACAACAAAGAAGACAACAATTTATCCCAAAAATTCAATTGCCATCCACATATATGCATTTATTACCTAGTAGATTTACTCTTTTCTTTTACTATTAAGTCAATTTTAAGGCTTAACCAAGGTGCAAAGTGGAATTTAGTCAACTTCCACACTAGCTTAGCAAGTTCCATGGTGCTCGTTAACACCTCCAAGTTTTTCCTTTCTTTAGATAGCACTAGGTGAACGCTTATTGTAGGCATAATATACCCTCTAATTTGAACAACATCCTAGGTTTCCATGATATAATCTTAGGTCTCCAAACAAAATCAAGACTCTAAAGTCTATTCTCATAGGTACAATTTTTTCCCAAATACTCAATTTCTCAAGATTCAATCATCTCAACCCTTAAATCCACAATCTAGACTTAATTTCTCAATTTTAGACTTATGTCACAAGGTCACATTAGAAAGTACACATCCCTAATCAATTTCAATTTCAGTTTATTACATGTCAATTTATATTCTCAATCAATTCATCCCAATCCTTTTATCAAACTCATCTCTTTAATATCTTGAGAGATATATAAATTCCATTTAATTTGTTGGCCTATTTAAATATTGATGAAAGGTTATGTTTTCCAACCTTTCACAAGGATTATAAACATCTTCATTCTATAATTCAAAATGGACAATAAATAGTCACAACTTACCCTTTGGTACAATAAATTATAATTGTTTTTCTTTGTTGTTAACATATACTTAATACTTTATAGTAACTCAAAACATATACCTTTAAAATTGTTTTTTTTTTGTTTTTCTTTTTAGATATTTATACTTGAGATTTAGACACACCTCTCTAGACACACCTCTCTTTTTATTCTTTGAATTTTAAAATTATTTCAAATAAGGTTTCTTTAAAATTACCTTCCGTATCCACTAAGGTGGTTACAATCTTACAAAAGTCCAACTAAAATAATTTTTTGCAACCTTAAACTACCAAAGTCACCTCCCATTATTGATATTGCTGCCATGTAGAATCATTAAAAGAAACATCCTTTACAGTGCATAAAATAATTGTTTTTCTTATTAATATAAATCTTATCCTTTATTATATTTATTTATATACAAAATAGTTATTTTTCTAATTAATACAATTGTTATCCTTTATTATATTTATATTATAAATCTCTTGAAAAGAAAATAAATATATTGTATTTCCCTATTTAGATTTCTATTAATTTTTTTTTTTTTTTCAAAGAACAACAAATATAAATAGATTTTTAATCTTTGTGAAAAAATATTGATCAAGTAAGGGGTAAGAGCCTTCTCCCTTTCTATTAAGCTTTATGAGAAAAATACAAAATTCCTACTATGAAGTTTGGCAAGGATATTAGACTATTTGAAAATTGCATTGTTATAGGATACTATATATAGACAATATAATGATAGCATGAGCATTATTATATATATTTACCCTAACCAGCCCTTTCAAAGACATCATGTGTACTATTTTGAGCCTAATTCTAAGATATATTAAAACATAGTATTTTATTATTCCCTAGGTGTCATCTTCATGCTTCACTAGACCAATTCATCGTTGTAGGAATTTTATCGCCTTCTCTGCCTTTTCCAACTCAAATCTCTCCTATAGAGGATAAGATTTCTCTAGCTTGCATAGTTTAGGAACTTCCACAATAGAGATGTATGAGCTAGCACCAATATCACCTATTAAAAAACCCTAAATGAAAGCCACCTCCTTAATAAGAGCCTCCAATCTCGATTTGATTCCCCTGACATTGCCTAATAATACCAATCCCCTAAATTCAAAATCCAATACAAGAAAGAGAGGAAAGATTCACTAGAGAAGCCTTATGCATGACTTCATTCCAATTCAAAGTTTAATCCTAGAAATAATATTTCTTGAGAGCCTTGGTTAATTCCTTATCCCCAATAATAATAAATGCATTGCTTACAAACATGGAAAACAATTATAGTTTTCTTGGTATTTTATTGTTTCTTCTATAAAATCACTACCCAACACCCCTTGAATCACTTCCAATAGGTCACCACCTTAGAAAAATAACACTCCTAATTTTGGCCTTAATAATTTAACACCTAGGAAAGCCATCTGACATATGTTCCCTCCTAATGAAACAACTCCATGGAAATTGGACATGCTACAAATAGTATCATTTTGGACCTACCAACAAAGAGAGCCAATGGATAACAAAGCCACTTTGTTGTGTGCAATGCTAGAGAGTACCTCCTCAAAGGAAGAGCAAGGAGCAAATCTTATCAATTGCCTTGTCCACCACCCTTGTTTGCACTTGCAATTATTACTATAACGTAAGAGTCTCATTAAACTCATTACTCCAAAGCCTTTGAAGATTCAACCACTTATCAATCGTGTCATTTATGATGAGTTCTTCATTTGAAAGAAAACCAACAATTTTATTTGTCTCTAATAGTGACTAATGGAGAAAGAAGAGAGGTTATCCAAAGAAGTCCAAGCATCATTGAGGATAATGTTGATCCTCAAATTCATTGAATGTTTATTTTTCAAGTAGAGGATGATAACCATTGAATCCCCTTTGATCATAACATTATTAATGTTGCATGACTTTACTAATTGTATGTTTAGCTGCAAAGCTTTCACTTTTGCTTGATTGTTTATACTTAGTTTGATCTTCTTGAAAGCCATCTTGATTAGTCTACTTGAAAAATCACAGATGACACATCCTACCTAAAAAAAAGATTACCACAAGATGCACTATCAAAATTCAATTTCCAAATGTCTATTAATTAAAGATTCTACTTGATGTCAAAGTAATCATGAAAAGATAGGAACTTAAAATCCCATGAATGAGAATTCTCTGTAAAAATTTTACACATTCGGTCATATTTAAATGACAGAATGTGTACCTTGTAGCTCTTTCCCAATACCACTGCTTTTGAAGCATATAATCCCTTGTCAATGGCACTTGTATCTTTCTTTCTTTTTTTTGTTTGGTAAATCATTGCCACCACCACCTTAACTACTGCCACCACCACCATATCCACTGTTGCTGCCACCATATCCACCGTCGTCGTTGCGTTTGTTGACCTCGCTGCCGCTTTCTCCCTGCAGCAATCCCACTATCCATTGTGGGATTCGAACCGTAGATAGCCCAATTGCTTCCCTTGCAACTTAACTGTTGCACTATGGGGTCAACCCCAATAACCAATTAAAAATTGTATGGTATTAAGGGTATGAGCCTTTGGTTGTTGGCTCTACAAGCAAGAAGCCCCTTTCACAAAAGGGTCTCCCCTTAACACCAAGGTCAAACAGTTTCAATTGTTAACGCAGTATGGAAAGACCCCGCGGGGTTTGAACATTGGTTGTTGGCCCTACAGGCACAAAGCCCCACCACTTCACCAAAGGGTTGCCCCCAGGCACTTGTATCATATTATTATTATTAGCGGACCAACTTATTTAGAAAATATCAATGGAGTTTTAACCAAGTATATTCGAAAGATATATTTTCAAGCCTTACATTTATACAGCCACACCCTCCAAGAAACCATTTACACTCCTAATACAATTAAAGGGTGTAGTTGGTACAAAGAGATAGCCAGTTTGCAAACATCAAGAAAGCAAAAGGATTTGAAGTAAACTTTAGAAATCTTTAATTATAAATGAGAAAAAATCCACATGAGCATGACCATAAAAAATAACAGGTTTTAGTGGAGTTTAGGAACTAAGAAAAGATATTCTTCTGATCATTTCCAACTACTCGATTCATTGCAAACCCTTTCACATTTCTTGTTGGCCAAGCATCTTTCCATTTCCTTTAAGAGTGTCTCTCATTTTATTTTTATCCCATTCTCCAAGTCCTCCAGCTTTTCAGGTGAGACATGCGCAGGTTTCCTGAAAACAGTTCAATGTCATGACACCATCGTTGTATTATACAACAGGAATTTAACAAATACCCCATCAGTATATACAGGCAGTGATGCACATTGCTTACCATACACCTGATTTTAGGAAGTCAACAGTATGGAAGTATGGACTATATCTCCAAACACATTGAAAAAACCAATTTCTAGGAACTGGAAATAAAACCTTGTTTCTTCTTTGCCACTTCAGATCTGACATTGTACACCTTAAAAAACACGAGGTCTTCACATAGAAAACTTTGTAGAAGATTTTGTATCAAATTACTCTCATTATTTTCTCTTCATACAAAATCTTCTAGATAATTTTCTCCAGAAGGTTTCTGCTCACTGTATGCTTCGTTGTGATGCAGACCGATGTTTTCAGATTGCTTTAGTTAGCTTTGCCAATAACCTATCACCAATAATCTCTGCATGAACACTGCCCATTTTTGAAATGATGAAACCTGTTTGCATCTCTCACTACAATTTCTCTTGCAACAACCTTGGAGATAAACTTGGTTGCAGTGTGGCAGTCATCACATATTCGAAGGTTCTTCACGACTCGAATAGTTGTTCCAGGGGTTGTGTTTAACAATCCAAATGCAATTGCCATCTTCTCGCTATGGTGGCAGAGAAGTATTTCTTTTTCCTCCTCTTCCAAATCATTCAGTAATGTTCTTGAATCTGGAGAATACCCTGCTGCCTTGATCTCCCAAGACAATTCCTCCAACTTTGCAAGGATCTCCTGTGTCTGTGGGTGCAATCTGTCTCCTACACAAAAAGCATGTACTATTTTATGGCCTTGAATCCAACTACACCCAGGGGTTTTTGTAATTCCTCTATCTCTCATCAAACTCCTTACCATCTGAACCTTACCCCAATCGCCCACTTCTGCATAGATGTTTGCCAGAAGAACATAAGGTGCAGCATTTTGGGGATTCATTTCAAGAAGAAGAGATGCTGTAAATACTCCTAACTCTATATTTTTATGTGATCTACAGGCACCGAGCAAGCACGTCCATACTACTGCCACAGGTTTAACTGGCATTTTGATTATAAAGTTAAGAGTTTCCTCAACATATCCAGCACGGCCAAGAAGGTCAACCATGCACACATAATGATCAATTGTAGGCATGATATAATAAGAATCACTCATGGCATTGAAGTATTTACAGCCTTCATCCACTAAACCTGCATGGCTACATGCTAATAAAACACAAGTGAAAGTTACATAGTTAGGTTGTGTTCCAGAGTGCTTCATTAGTTCAAAGAGTTTAAGAGCATCCTTGCAATAGCCATTTTGAGCATATCCAGCAATCATTGCAGTCCATGCGACAACATCTCGTTGAGGCATTTTGTCAAACAATTCACGTGCCTTGGGTATGCTTCCACATTTTGCGTACATATCTACCAGGGCACTTGCAACTGCAACACCTAACGGAAATCCACTTTCAATTATGTTTCGATGGATGTCCATGCCCTGCTTCAAAGCTCCTATTTTGGCACAGGCTGGGAGGACGCTAACAAAGGTTGTGGTGTCTGGCATTACATCCATCAATTTCATTTGCTGAAAAGTTTCGATGGCCTTTTCGACAAACCCATTTTGTACATATCCTGCAATCAATGCATTCCATGTGACAACATTTCTTTGAGGCATTTCTTCAAAAAGCCTTAGAGCCTCGTCAAGAACACCACTTTGTGCATATCCTGCAATCATTGCAGTCCATGAGAACACGTCTCTATGAGGCATTTTGTCAAACAGTTCACGTGCATTGTGTATGCTTCCACATTTTGCATACATATCTACCAGGGCATTTGCAACTACATAATCTGCTAAAAATCCCCCTTCTATTATGCTTCGATGGATGTGGCTGCCGTGTTGCAAATCTCTTATTTTGGCACAGGCTTGGAGTATACTGGAAAAGGTGAACCGATCTGGTTGGACACCTGTTGCTTGCATTTGGTGAAACAGTACCAATGCCTCGTGAGGATACCCATGTCTTCGGTACGCTGCAATGATCGCATTCCATGACAAAACATCTCGTTCAATCATTTGGTCAAACATTTCGCGGGCAACCACTAAATTTCCGCACTGGTAATACATGCGTATAAGTGTATCTTGTAAAAGTTTGTGCGAGGGTGACTCGAATACCCTCTCATTGATGTGGGAGTGTATTCGCTTACCTTCTGAAAGGGCTTTCTTGGAAATGCAGGCCTGCAATAGTTGAACATATGTAGACGAGTTTACAGTGGGGTTGTGCGTGGTAAGCAGAATGTGTAGCGCCTCCTTTAGACAACCCTTTCTGCATAATGCTACAATATTGAGATTGAGATTGGCGGTGGATGGCATCGCCATTGGATGATTTTAATTCAGGTTTTGGAAATGCGCACTGATATTCAATCTATTTATATGGCAATAACCGTGAAACGCTGTCATGGTTTTTGTCTTCAAAAGTGGTTTTATGTACTCCTGTTTAGTTCTGTGAATGTTGACGACCATCATATAAGGAAGCAGAATCCTCCTTTTATAAAATCTCACTGATTTTTAGCAGAGAATGAGGCACTATAGGTGGGCTGTGAGCAGCAGTGAGCAGGGAAGCCACGAAGATTTAATTTTGAAATCTAGCTCAGGAAAACGTTCTCATAATTTAAGATATACAGTCATCACTTCCTAATGTAGTTACTAATTCTTCATCTTACTTTGCATTTGCATATTATGTGAAGGATGAGCTTGCTAGTATCAAATCTCAAGTAATTTGGAAACACTTTTATAAGGATTATATATTAATTTTAAAGGTTTACAATAAAAATTGATTGGATAATATTTCAGATATAAGTTAGAAATGTTTGAAATAAAATTATAAAATGTATGTTGTCATTATGTATAGTTTGTTGTTTTTGAAGGAAGAGAAGGTAGTTTGTCTTATCAAGGAACCATTTGGGGGTAAAACTCAATGGAAGGACGACCAACGATCTCTTAACTATCTTGAGAGTCTTGAACAAGAAGTAGCACCAACACTTCCTAGCCCAACAACAAAGGCACAATAAAAACTTTGACACCATTCAACACTCATATAAACTTTCCCCCATAAGGGAAAATTCCAACTCCTCCACTTAGAAGGAAGTAGTCAAAAGTGACTTTGCATGTGTGGGTGTCTATTTTAGCATGTAGCCAATTGTAGTAATCTTTGGCTAAGGCCATAAGGCAAAAATTCACTCATGGTATAAGGAGTAGTCACCAAATGGTTGAAGAGGGTCTTGAAGATATTGGAATTCGAATGCCACCTTATAGTTTTGTGGGCCGAGGTCTAAAAATAAATTTAGGTAAGCAAATTAACTTTATTTCTTAGAAGAAAAATATCATTCAATCACTTCAACATTGAAAATAGAACTATTTGTAACCTTCTAAAATTGAAAGAAAATAAAAGCTCAATTTCTTTCCAAATTAATTCAATGTGACTCTATCACAATGCCATGTTGACATACAAAATTGTTCTTGAGGAGAAAAGTCTTGGATGAAAGGAGAGAAAAGATTGTGGATCCATATCCAAGTATCTTAAGGTCAAGGGAAAAACTAGAAAAGTATTTAAAAATCTCTAACTTATGAGGCTGAACATTTAAACAAATCTAATTTGCATGTCTTTATTTAAGTAGAAGCCCTTGGTAGACTAGGCACTAAAAAAGTGAGCAATTTTATGGACAAGTTAAACTGCCAAACTCTTTTAATCCTATAAAGCCAAGTGATAGTAGAGGAATTTAATCCCCATAGCTTGTTGAGCTTATAAAGGGTTTACTAGAAAGGACTAAACTATAATGTCCTCATTTGGACAACCATCCTATGCAAATTTTCTAATGTGTGCAAGCTAAAATGATGAAGAATACAAAATATAGATGTCATACCCCACCAAAATAAATGTTGATCAACAATATAATTAGCATCAACAACATTAGGAGATCCATTATCAATCAAAGACTCAACTATGAATAGTAGATCTAACATCCAACGATGTTGATCTAATTTTTAGCAACCCTTGAATACCAAAATGATCAAATATAACAATAGATATGATTTCTAATTTATGATATCAATTGTAAATTTAGATGAAGTTTGATACAATGGATTGTGAATTACATTTCAAAATGTATAATGATAAATTTCCACTCACACTTGGCAGTTGGACAAAAATTAGATATTATTAGGTGAAATAGTTGTTAGAATGGTGAATGGGATGAATTAGACGAAGTATGTAATAATTCAAAAGTCAAACCTTGTACTATCATTGAGATTTTTTTTTTTGCTAATATATAATGGTATAATGTTGTTGATGGCTAGTACAACTAGCTTGGTAGGTGGTTATAGGTCTGAAATAGGCTAAACAGACCATATCTAAGTGTACACTTACTAATTTATGCTAGTGTTTGTTATAACAGGTTATATACTTGCTAAAAAGGGCTACTGGTAGATATTTTTGTTGGTCACTACTCCTTGAAACTGGCAATGAGGGTTTAGAATGGGGCAACAACCCTCAAAATAATAATAATCATAAAAAATAGTAGTAAATAATTATGTATTGTGGTGAACTACTCCAATCAAATCTAAAAAATATTGTGATGTCACATACAAATGGAATCTTCAATATGCTCCTTGGTAACCTCAAACAATTTAGCTTCAATGTGATTCCTAGGTGGAACCACCATAAATGAACAAGATGGTTTTTTAACTCAAATCTAAATATGGAAACCAAGAGGGTTTTCATCATTCAATTCTTCCACATCAAGGATTTTTGTCCTTGAATGCTTCAATACTCAAAATTGAAGGAGCAACAAAATGCAAAATTGGATGATTTTCTTTAAGCAAGTGACTTTCTTTTATAGCTACCTTTTGGGCCCTTTATTTGACTTTTCTTTTCTCTCAAAGTGTTTTAAAACAATTTATAAAATATTACATCAAATATTTAAAATAAAAATTTGAGTTACAATTGAATTTGAGTGTTTAAAAATAATTTTACAATATTGTATATGACCTATAATAACATTTAAGTTTTCCTTTTGATAATAAAGTGATTGAAACCAACTTAAATTATTATCATTGTTTCCCTTATTTTATCCCTTACCCTATGAGAAATAAAGAATAGGATACAAGTCCCAATTAATTCTTGAGTTCTAAATAGAAGACATGAGAGGCCCCACTTTCAAAAATTGCTTTCCCTTAAGCAATTACAAAACTAGATTCTCAAGTATTTTATGCAAACACTATGAAAATCATGTTGTTTCCTAGAAAATACAACTCATAAGCAACATTACCATCTATCATCAAATATATTGTAATGTCCATTGAGTCTGGATCTTATGCCTATCAAGTGAAACTAATCCTACTAAAAACCACTATGAGATCTACTATCTCCATCATGCACAACACTTTTAAGAAATCCATGTAACTTAATCACTTCTTTGAAAAAGTTGTCACTTGAGGAGAAATAATAAAGAAGTGTGCATGCTTAGTTATCCTATTCACAACAACATGAATGCCATTATTTTGTGTATCTTGGGGGCCATGATGAGATACATGATTATGCCTTTCCACTTTGGATTAGGAAAGGAATGCAACCATATCATAATATAATCCTCTTTTATTTGATGATAAATGATACCTTCTCTCTAATGCTTGAGGACAGCCTCAAACTCTTGTGAGGCTAAGGGTTTTCATGTGTGAAAAATGATCTCATGACTATGCTTTTGTTGTGCCACTCTAATATCACTATGAATTGGGGTCTCCAAATGATAATCTTCTTGAATAATTTTCACTTGTTTTCCTTCATGTGGTTCATATTTGGAAATTTTGAAATCCATTTATTTGAATCTTCCATGATTAAACCCACAAAACTGGTTTACAATTGCTGTGAGGAAGGAAAATTGCAAAAAACACCCCCATGGAAAAAAAATTGGTTTTTGGGGTTCGAACGAACATTTGGTTAGAGCGAACCCAAAGGGGGTTCGCTAGAACCCCCCCTTCGAGCAAACCCATTAAATGTTGGGCCCCACATTTCCCAAGAAAAAAAGCAAAAGAAAACATTGTGCAGAGGGGGTTTGCTTGAACCTAGGTTCACTCAAACCCCCCTTTTCCCCCCTTCTCCCCCTCTGGCACCGAAAATCTCTAGATTTTTTCCCTTCGAAGCTCGAGTTGAGAATGAAAATGGAGGATACTTCACAAACCCAACTGTATGATGGTAGTCCTCAGAACGAGCTATCCAACAAATATAATTTTAATTTGTTTTGGTTTTATTATGTATTTATTTTTTTAGTTTGATTAAACATAGGTTTTTCATCGAAAATCAAGCTCTTTGTTCTGCACATGTGGGAAAATAGAAAATTATCAAATTTCATTTTGATAAATATCAATGCACTAGATATCGATGTCCTTGATCCAACAAAAAAATGAATTTCAATACATACAAAAAAAGTTATGTTGTATACGGTCCGCCTATGTCTGAGTTGTAATTGGTTTGACTTCTAAACTTGATTAAGGAAAAAATATTCAATGAAATTCTTTGAAACCAATTCCATGCACTAGATATCATAGTTACAAATCTAAATTTGAAAAAAAAAATTATCCTTCATGGAAAAAAAGTTATGTTGTATACGGTGAGCATCACTCCTTAAAAATGGTGTTTATTGAAAAAAACTAGTTTTCAAAGGAGATGGAAAAAGAAGTGCAATCTGATTCCAAAAATTTTGAAAAAAATATATTTAGAATCTACATAAAAATTTCTCAAATCACTAATTTGCATCATCTTCAAATTCCTCACGATTTAGCCGCTATAGGTGCCCAAAAGTGAAGATTTAGTTAGAAAAAATCAATTAAGTGTCCAGTTTGGCCAAAAATTGTAAACTAGTATTGTGGGATCACCTCCATTTTGTGTAGGCTCCTTCCTCCTTGTTAGATTTCCTATGGTTACTATTGGCAGGAAAGAGCAACAGGGCAAACGCCATTGGAAAAATCCTACTACATCTTGCCGCAAATATCTTGCAGACTTTAAGACTGAAAAGATACCATTTGGGATAGGGGTAGGATAGATGGAGAATGGAAAGGGGGAGGGATTCTAAAAAGGGTCCTCAAAAAGATGTGACCCATAAAGAAAACCACTAAATAACTACCATGGGAAATAATAAAAGGACTAATGTAATCCCAAATAAACACCCATGGAAAACAGGGAAAAGAAAACCATAAGAAAGATTAGAGAACAAATTAAGTTGGCAATAAAATTGAACACGACAAGCCTGAATGGAGACAAGAGAAAACAACAATAGATTGTTGAGAGATAAGACAAACACTACAAAAGCATGAAAATTGCGGAGAAAATAAGAAGTGAATGCACCAATGAGGGTGTTGTTGAGTGCGCCAAACGAGGTGTTTCCAAAGAAAAAGGAAAAGCTGATAAAGAAGAAGAATGGAAGACTCTAGAGAAATAAAAACTATGTTGGGAAAAAGAAGGACAACTTATAACCAATATAAGGAAGAATATTAATGATTATGGAGAATCTAGAAGAATTCTATTAGGGCCCTACAATAATACAAAGACTCCATTAGCACCACAACCTTCAACAAGTCCAACAATCAAACCACACTTGTCAAACCTAACCATTAATTTGGATGATAGATTTATGAAAATTTTGAAAATTTTGGAAAAGACTCCATATATTTAAGCAAAATATTTAGAAGAGTTAGTTAATAGAAGTATAAGGAAATTAAAAGAAGAAGAAATAAGAAAAAGCAAAGAAAGAAGATTGAGTTTGGGTAAATAATTATGTTCAAAAACAAACAAAATGTCACTAACAAATAGGAAAGTGAGAAGATACCTCGAAGAGTCATAACCCTCTAACCAGGGCCCATCCCCTCAACCATATAAGAGTAGGAAAATTTTGAAAGAAGAGATATCACAAAGTGAAAAACATGAGAGAAAGAAGTAGAAAGAAGAAAATTAGGAAGAGATACTTGAGAAATAATACTTTGATATAAATTTAGCAAGAGATAAAGGTAGAGAGTAGAAACCCTATACTATTAGGAAAGTAAAGAAAGAAAATTAAGAAAGGCCTAGTGTGCAAATCCCAAAATTTAGAATTGGAAGTAGCAAAAATAATATTGAATCCTCAATCAAGATCTTAGTGTTTGGAAGAGACACAACAATAGCCATGGAAAATATATTCTTGTTGGAATCTCTATGGGAATGATAGGGCATCGATGAAGACAAACAAAAACTATTAGACTTTGTAGATCATCACTAAGGAAGGAAATACTAGATTGGTATAAAAAGACCTATTTGAAACATGGGAAAAGTTGAAATGAGGGAAAGTAAGACTTTTTGGAAAACTTTGACAGTTTGGATATCCTTATAGAAAGAGAAAAATGAGGGACCTAGTACAAGGAGAAGAAGAATTAGTGAAAGCATATGACAAAATTTAAAGAATTTTGCTACAAATTAGAAGAACCCCTGAAAAATTGATAGAATATTGAATGGTTCATTTCTAGACTACAAAAAGATATAAGAGTAGCAATAGATGAAATAATACTCAATTCTTATACATATTTGATCACAATGGCATACTACATAGAATCCCAAACATGGTGTAGACCAAAGAAGGATGATATCAAAGAGAACTGTGAGAAATTACAATTAGCAATAAAGTAATTATCCATACATAATAGAATTTTAAAAAGAGGAGAAACAAAGAAAGGTAAAGAAATTTGGTGCACATATTGTTCAAAAGAAGGCCACCTCTGGAATGATTTTCCTAAAGCCCAAGGAGAAAGAACTACGTAACCACACTACATGTAGAATTGAAAATAGTATTGACTTAAACAAACTCAATATATTGTAGAACTTGCCAAGAATGAGATAGTCACCTCATTGAGGATTGTCCTCTAAACCAATTTCAAATTTGGAACACATTGAATCATCCTAATCCGAGTTGGCCTATGAACTATAATTGTGACACAAACATAGTAAAAAAAATGGCACATGTTAAGGGACTTGTGGAAGGACCTCTATATGATGTGGGTTACAGACAACCACCATGGAGAGATACTAGAGGCTCTAATGCATTAAAAAAAATCAATCACAAGATTACATGAGAGATAATAAACAATCCAATTATAGAGGAGGAAGAGGATGCAATAGAAACATCTATCAAAGAAGTGATACTACATGCTATAATTGCAAAAAGACAGGCCATTATGCTACTGAATGTTAGGAAGAAAAGAAAAGAAAATTCCCCTTTTATAGAGATGATTCTCATGATATATTCATATGTGATAAAGCACAACAATATTATCAAAATACAACACAATCTATAAGTGATGATTTGCAAGACCACAAAGGAGCTAGAGTAATTAGAAGAATACCACAAGGAGCTAAAACTTGTTGAGGAATTGATAACCGGTCAACAAATACATCAAATGAAGACTATTCTTATGAAGAAGAACAATTGCAGATTAAGAAAAAGAAGAAAATCGGAACAAAGACAAATAAAGTTATAGTGTTGACTAGATAAGGAACAAATACTGGTAAAAATAGATAAAGGGAGATTAAAGAAATCAATGAAGAATCAAAACCAGGTGATGAAGAATAGGATTACTTACGGCCAAGTAAACAACAACAATATGATAGGTAGTAGAGAAAGAAAAACATCAAATAATACAACAACAAAAAGATGACATAACATTTTTTTTAGAGGAAGATGTAATATTGTTAAAGAGTTTAGCTTCTTTGGCCCAACAAAAGGACCTATTAGTGTAGTTAAAACAACTAGGAAAATATCATAACAAACAAAGACAACAACAAATTCATCAAATTGTAGAAGACCAAAATTGGAAGAATGGCCCTCTCTTAATTACTGCACACCTTAGTAACAATAAAGTTAAACATGTAATGGTAGATCTAGGTGCAAACCTAAATATTATTCCAACAACCACTTGGGAAAAGTTAGGTAGACCCAATCTAGCTAGAACTAAAATGAACATTAGTTTGGCAGATGGATCTGCCATGGAGACCTTAAGGACATAGAAAAATGTGTAGGATTGAATCAAATATGGTAGGCAAGTGTAATAATTGATAGGATCAACAACCAAATGGAAATTTTCTTCATCTTAGGTGCATCAAAAGAGACTCAAACTCTTTTTCAACTTCTTTTATAACAAAATAAACTCTTTGATGCTTTTGTGTTCATACTTTATGTGATTTATTATGTGGATGTTAGATTTTCTAGATATTTGAGATATCAATGTTTATTATGACCTAAATCTTGGCTAATTTTGTAGCCTATGATTTTAGCACTTTATCTTATTTACAAAAAAAGTCTACTATAGAATCATTGCACATTGATTTAAAGGGACACATTTTTCAACATTATGGATTGAAGTTTTTTTTTTTAAAAATAAAAAGGGTAAATTTTTTATTGAAACTCAAAAAGGAACATTACAAAGAAAGCGAAGGACTAGAGTCTCGAGAAACAACAAAAACAAAAGAACAGAGCACAATCAAAGTCAACCAACTCCTAAACCAGCCCTATCCTCGGCCAGAACTCCCTCCAAATCATGGTGAAGCTCCAAAGGGAAAAGCTCCCACTCCTCAATTTTCCAACCGCCAACACACTCAGAGGCCCATTTTGCCAAGCAATCAACAGCCCTATTCCACTCCCGCGGAATATGAACAAAATTCACCATTTCCATCAACGAACTAACCTGCAAAATCTGTTTCACAATCATAGCCAACTGCCAACTGACCCCCACCACTTTTTGCTCAATGAGAAAATTGATCAATACCTGGGAGTCAGATTCACAAATAATCCTTTTCCACCCCAAAGCATGAGCCCTCTCAAAGGCGCAGAGGATTGCCAATCCTTCCACAATGTTGATAGTCTTCGACCCCTCATGGATTGAGAAGAGGAAAACCACCAAACCAAAAGAATCCCTGCCAATCCCCCCAATACCAGCAGGTCTCGGATTTCCCCTGGAAGAACCATCAGTATTAATCTTCAAAACTCCATCAGGAGGGGGCAGCCACCTACCAATCCTATGAATTTTCTGCTTAGCCTTCCTCCCTCTCCTAACACAAGAAGAAGTCACAGACAACCCCTGAATCCCCAATCTCTCCACCACCTCAGCATCCCTTTTCTCTAACGGAAAGCTCACAACACACTTAGCCTCCACCGTCTCCTGAATCATGCTCAAAGTTCGCTGCCAAAGTTGTTGCACAAACTTCTTCTCACCACAAAAAATACGCCTATTATGTTCCAACCAAATCTCCCACAGCATAAAGATAGGCCCCACAAACCACACTTCCTATAAGAAAGAAGTCATACTTGGGAATGAGGGCTAGAAAGGTAGAATTTAACACTCTAAGCATCTGCTTGTTCCACTGAGATTCCTGAACAACTGTCAAAAGGTCCAATTTGATGATATCCTAGAATTCTTGGAAAAACTCGACTGGGAATCCATCAGGACTAGGAGCTTTCCCTTTCTTCATCTAGAAAACAGTCCCCTCAAGCTCCTCTAGCGTGATATTACTCATAAGAAGCTCATTCATTTCTCTAGAGACTAGAGGGGGAATATAGGAAAGAACATGGGCTTCTTCCGGAGACCCCCCCTGCGAATCCTGCCGAAAAAGAGAGGAAAAATAATGCACCGCCTCACCCGAGATTTTAGGAAAGGAGGAGAGCTGCTCCCCCCTATCATTCACCAGAGCCGAGATAGAATTGCCTTGCCTCTTGGACTTCATAGAATTGAAGAAAAAAGTTGTGTAGGATTGAATCAAATATGGTAGGCAAGTGGAATAATTGATAGGATCAACTACCAAATGGCAATTATCTTCATCTTAGGTGCATCAGAAGAGACTCAAACTCTTTTTCAACTTCTTTTATAACAAACTAAACTCTTTGATGCTTTTGTGTTCATACTTTATGTGATTTATTATGTGGATGTTAGATTTTCTAGATATTTGAGATATCAATGTTTATTATGACCTAAATCTTGGCTAATTTTGTAGCCTATGATTTTAGCACTTTATCTTATTTACAAAAAAAGTCTACTATAGAATCATTGCACATTGATTTAAAGGGACACATTTTTCAAGATTATGGATTGAAGTTTTTTCATTATTAATGACAATAACATTTTTTCAATTAATAAGTGGGCTATTATAACACAAATGAAATAACCATTTTTATTTTTGATAGGCCTACCTTGGAGTTTGAGGTGTAAGATCATCAATGTTTTTCACAAAGCAATTTACCTAACATAAAAATATAAGGAACTTCACAAAAAAATCCTTTTTTAAATTGTGAAAATTGAAGTCACTCAATATTCAATAATAATCCTAATACATTAAATGTAATTTTTTTAACATATAAATTTATCTTATGGTATCGCCCCTTTGGAGGTCACCCCATATTCTTCCCATGATGCTACCACAAAACTAACGTTGAGTCTACTCAAAACCAAATCCCTTAAGACCCCTAGTTCTTTACCTCAGGAGGATGCTATTATGGGCCTTTGCACACTTAAAAGCAGTCCCTTGACAACTCATGTTATGGGAAAGACACTTGTTAAGAGGATTTCTACTAGAAATATCAAAAGCCCCAAAGCTATGAAGGCCAAAAAAGCTTTGTTCAATTTATTGATGAGGAAGATACATTTGCTAGGGAGGAAGGGTATATCCCCAAGGAAAATTTGGAAGTTAGGGAGGTGAACGATAAGGTGGCCAGTGATCCTCATAGTATTGGTACAAATGTTGGAACAAGGGTGGCTATGTCAAGCATTAGGATATCCAATAGAATTAATGGTCACCCAACCCCTAATCTCAAGAAGGGGGAGGCTTTCAATGATTCTATGTAGGATGAGGAAAAGGAAATGGATGTGACCCCAAAAAGTGTAGGTTGTAGTATGTTTGAAGAGATGAATGCCCCAATCTCAAATTAAGAAGAAACTGATCCAACTCCCGCTGATGAACCTACCTAGAAAGGGTGCCCCAAGTGTGACCAAATTGATGTTGAGTTGGTTGAACTCGAAACCAAAGTGGATTCCTTGGAAGAAAAGTTGAAAGTTTTTATCCAATTTGAACTCTAAAGTGATGCACAAGTTGGGCACTACTTTGGGTATCCTACAAGACATGGAGCTTAAGTGACATGACATTGATTCAAGTGTCAGTACCAACACAAAGTATGGAGACCTATACCAGTTCCTTATTGAAGATTGAGGAGAGCTCTTTTCTTAGTTTATGTGTTTTATTCTACTTTGTTTATGTTTATTTAAGAATTTGAACTTTTAATTGTTGTTCATGTGTTGTTGGTGGCCAGTTATGATTTGCGTTTGGATCTTCTTGTTTTAAAGGGTTCAACACCCTAGTTTGTTGCTTATTCAATCAAAAAACATATAAATTTATCAAATTGATATCATTAGATGAAAAATTATATTTTCTTCTTTTGAATTCTTTGCACAACTTTTGTTTGTATATAAATATTTTAAATACTTGTGATGGTACTAAACATTACAAATTGAATCCCATATATATAAATTTTTCCTTAAAACAAAAAATCAAGAAGCTTAATGTACCAATTGTTTTGGTTTTGTAAACAAGTTTTAGTTTGTTTACATGAAATGCGGTTTTCACTAGCATTTGCGACCTTGCATGCAACTTATTAAAATTGTTTTACTACTTATGGAGAAAGCATCCAATTTGATCTTGTTGTTGTTACCTGATTTTTAGCTTTTAGCTGAAATCAGGTTTAGTGTTTTTCGTTTAAACATTTAAAAGATAAACCATAAGTCTGCTAGGTTTAATATGCATGGAAAAAAAGATTGTCAAATGAAACAAATTACATTTTGTCATTTCAATGTTGCAATTACAACACATGAGAAAAGAGAATCATATGTATAGAAATGTGATCTATCATTGATAATCATGAAGTATACATGTCCCTCACAAGCCAAGGGACTAACTTTACTTATTCAATGGAAATATGAGGCAATTTGTACATGAATCAGTAAAAATAAACAAATGAATGTGCATATAAGAATGGATACTAGTCATTCTTAGGGAATGACTGGTTACAAAGTTGCCCGATTGCCCTGTTGTTATTGCCCCAAGCTGATTGTGTCCTCCCCAGCTCCGTAGTGCTCCTAGCTCCTGCATCTGAAAAAATAATGATATTAGAGCAAGGCTCTAAGTAATGAAAGATCTCAATCCTTACATACACACCTACCTATGCATTTATAAACTGATCCATAAGTGCATAAAATATGCATGCAAACCTTGGATGTCCTGGAAAACATTGAAGTCATCAAACACATCCAACATATGCATTTATTTTCTAACTGTTTGCTTCATATGCAGATGTAGGACACGTTGGGTTACTATTCTGAGTCAGATTAAATACAACATGTGGGGTAAATGTGGCTCCCACGAGGGTAGAGCTCAGCATGCTTTGAAAAGAAAAGGAAATTGAGCTACTTGATCAAAGATTTATCTATTATCAATGCATTAAATCAATATGGAATCACACCAGTTGATCAATTTTCATTATTAGATTCAAAAGATGCAACACATTTTGTTGGATATGTCTTTCAATCTTCTTAAGTGGACCCTTGATCCATTTTATAAAAAGCAGTATTGTCAAGGCTTGTTGGAAAATGTGCCTCAACTTGCTAGCTTGAACCTTTGTTAAAGACTTGGCATATTTCCCTTGATGTTCATGCTCTTACCACGATACCGCGAGAACCTTCAAGCTAAGGTGCGGTAGCACGATGTACTGCCTTACTGCGGGGGTCTCTCAGATGACTAGCGGTAGTATGGTGTATACCGCCAAACCACGGGTGTCGTCGAGCTAAGATGCAGTAGCGCGGGTACTGCCTTACCGCAGGGGTCTCTTGGATGACTAGTGATAGTGCAATGTATATCGCTATATCGTAGGGGTCTCTTGGATGGTTGGTAGTAGTGCGGTGTATACCACCATACCAAGGGTGTCTTCAAGCTAAGACGCGGTAGCGCGGGTACAACCATCTGACAGTGATACTATTTTTAATGATGAAGGCTTCATGAAATATGAGCAGTGCACACAACAGTATTGTCAAGGGTTTGATGATAGGCTAGTAGGAAAATGCAATGAAAACAAAGGTGTCTTAGTAGCATGAACAAGGATGGTCATATATAGTAGCAAAGAGAAAGGGTCTCATTACAACGTGGTAGTCTTGTTTGCTTGCATTCTTTGTCCTATTCAGTGTTACATTCTAATAGTAAGAGGCTTACAGTGATATGGTGGGTGAACAGAGAAAGACATGACATGATTCAAGAGAGTTGACAACCCATACCTATATAGTCATAAAGGAAAATTAATGAGCACAAAGATGAGATCATCTAAAGAGGACAATGATATTTCTTGTAAGAGATTTAAAGGAGCAAGCCCAAAGGTTGGGAACATGTCAAGGACAAATATGACAGTGTGAAGACTTCATGGACAAAGACAACCTTGGGCAGATCAAGGGCAACAAAACCATCAAAAGAGCACAGGAAGGAGAGGAACTCAGTCATTAGACAGTGAACTCAAAAGGAACAGTCACTTGTAGGTTTTCCTTATTATATCATGATTATCTCTAGATACATATGTTGTTCTTTATAAAAACTTCCATTTGCTTAATATCCATGGATCTCTTGAGTGTGCATATGAATATGCAAACTAATGTTTCATCAATCCCAGTATGTCCTACTTATGATGGATGCAATATATCTTGACTGGGCAGTACCATAGAAAGGTAGTGAACTATGTGACTGACAAGGGGCAGTGGCACCAAGCAAGGTTTTCCAAAAAATACATAGACATCTCACTATCTTATATGGGAGTTTCTACAAAATTATAAGCAAAGTTAAAAGACTGTGAATCATAAGAGTATGACAGCCACTCAAGGACAAGAACATTAAATCACAATCACAGGGGAATGTTTCAAGGGTAGATTCAAGTCTAAAATGATAGTGAGCAGCTCAAAGGAAGCAGGGTAGTCACTGCATTAGGAGAAGATAGAAAAAGACAATGATCATTAGCTGGAGCAAGGCTTTCCATGGAGTTCAGTTAGTCTACAGAAACACAAAGTTTATCAAGAAGGCAGTTCAAGGTAATAGTATGACAATTTTGTAATGGTAAGTCATGAAAACTACAGTCAAAGAAGTGCATTTGCAAAACAACCATCTGATGCTCACAAAAATCACATTTTTGCTACAGATTGAAACTTTCAATTATGCTCACATTGACATTGAATCATTTTGCAACAAAATTTGGAGTTTCTTTCAAATCAAAAAGACCCGTATGTGTTTATTATGAGAAGCTAATGCAGAGGCAACAACAATGAAGACATTCTATAGGAATGATAAATGAAAGCCATTTCATGCATTATGACAAGCCATGGACAAGCAAACCTCTTTTTCTGCAAAATATAGAAGACCCACCTGGGGTTTTAAAATGTTAAGCAATATTGCTATATTCTACAGAAAAATGGATGTATTTACAAAACCATCTGCATTTCTACAAAACATTTTGAGTTTCTTCAAGAAATCAAGAAACCCACTTGGGTTATGTTGAAAACATTTGCAGAGACAAAATATATGTGCTATAGAAAACCCATTTGGGGTTTTGCAAGTGTATTGCAAAATAGAAAAGGAAATGCAAAGATACAGAGAAAACCCATGTTCAAAAATGGAGGCCGAGCTCACAGGCCATTTTATTTTTCTTTTCTTTTCTACATATCAAAACCCATCTAGGTTGTTAAATTTGCAGATACAAAGGAAAAATCGAATGACATGATAGGGTTTTTTAAATGAAGCTGAGCCAAGCAAAAACACAATATTTTATGTTCATGGTTGCGGCCAAAGACTTATTTTCTTTAGGAAAAACAACAAAAACAACAATAGGGTATCCCTATTAACAAATGCAAAGGAGAAAATGAACATTTGTGTTCTCTTTTCAAGATGGAGGCTCGAAAAATATGGTTTTATGTTGCTCAAAGTCAAGAGATGAAGAAGATTTAACTCACCTAGAGTTTGGCACACAAATTGTTTTGCAAACTTTCGAGCTTTTGCTTCTAGCAAAGCTTCATATAATCTCTCATGGCGGCTGTAGAAACTTAAAACAACCATAGAAAAAGCCATAGAAATGAGTTAGAAATATGTCAATGGCCATGACCTGCAATTCAAAAACGGCCTCCAGATGGCAAAAAAAAAAATCTAGTTGTTGAGCTACAGAAAGCATTTTACCTGTTGCTCAAGGGTTTCTCATCAGTGAAATCACCAAAAGCCAGTGTGAATCTTCAAGTTTTTCTTGTGTTTGCTCAAACCCCACGACGGCATGGAGTGTTCCAGATTTTCTTCAACGACAAAATGATGGGTTTGCCTCATTGTCGGTATTTTTGTTGATTAGGGTTTGACCCTGTTTTGGTGCGATGGGATTTTCTTCCCATGTTTTTAAAATTAAAAACATGTGTGAATGCATATAGGGCCGAAAACTTATGTTCATCAACTTAGGCATTATGTGCCTTAAGTTATTTCTCCCTTGTTTCAACTTTATGCTAAGTCCTCAACAATGCAATATGAGGTGTGCCATGGTCAAGTAATATGCCTTTGATTTTTTCCCAACATCATGTGACTTAGAGTATGCTTTCCAAGGAATTTGGAGGTCGGCCATATTGGCCAAGTGTTTTGGAGCTCAATATGATGTCTTTGAAAACCAATGGATATTGCCCATGTGTGTATTGTCAAAAATGCAGAATGTGGGAAGTTAAGATGTTCAAATGCCTTGGAAGCTTTTGAAAGCTTTTAGATATGACATTGTATGTTACATTTTACTCCAATATTTGAAGATATCATGTAAGTGATTTGAAAATCACTTTTATTATGCCTTTTAATGCAAATGTAACACAAGGAGATGGTGGGGCCCTTATTCTTGTTTTGAATAGTAAAATGACTTGTTTAGTGATGTTTTATGAACCACTTAATCAAGATCATTATCTGTAATGCTTTTTGGAGTCTTGTGATTCAAAACACACATATTGCATGACTTGTGTGTGGGTCAAGACTTGTGTGAAGACCAATTATGACTTGCAGAGGTGAGGAATGTGTGGGATGTTGTTTTGACTGATTTTGGAGGAAAGGGGATTGTTTGGGGACTTTTTGTCACATTTTTAGTGTGACTATTGACTTGGCTTAACTTTTCTTCATGTGGAGGACAATTTGGAGGGTTTCTAGAAGGTAGTTTTTGGCCTTTTCTATTGTATCCTACCAGAATCTTCTGGAAACACTTGTGTGAGGGGTTTTGGTGTGTTTTTGCTTAAATATGTTCATTTTGAACATTTTGAAGGAGTTCTTTCTTTGCAGCAACATGATAGCTTTGTTTTGGAGCTATTTTTCGTGGAGCAGTATTGTAACTCTGATGGGCCTATTATACAGTAAGCACTTTGAATTAATAAAATAGAGCATTTTTACCTTCTCATTTCCTATTTCTCATGTATGTTGTTAATGATTGATTAGTTTGTCTTGTGAAAATCTATTTTTTCCTTGCAAGCTTGTCTCATGTTATGCATCTATTTAGCAGAAGGTGTATGTTTACAAGTTGTAAGTTGTGTTGTTAGTGGTACTGTTAATTGTGAAATCTTTGTTTTGGTGCATCACCTTAGGTTTTTTCAGCATTAGGTTTATTTTCATGCAATCCTTACCCTTTACCTTTAAAGATTAATAGTTAGGTGACATCAAAAGGGGAAGCCGACCCATCATCCAGAGGTCTGCTTTTGAACAGGTTACCCACAACCTGAAAGCAGACCCATGTTAGTCCAAATCTGTTGAGTTCATTTAAAACTTAGCAAATAGGGTGCAGGTTTGGGAACCTAACAATTGTGACATATAATTCTGATGTTATCTCTCTTACAATAATTTTCCAATCACATTTCTCATAAGATATGATTCTCGTACTTCCAAATTATGCGATTCAAACCTATAATGACTTTAAATGCTTTGCTTTCATTACTCAATCAACCCTAACTATAAACCGATTGTTTCTCCTTGTTATCTCACGCTCAATTAGACTTATGAGGGAGGGCCATAACCTCTTTAACCTTTTCAAGATCACCTTAAACCCTTGGACTCATTGCTCACATAAAAATCTCATTAAACCAAATATTTAATACCATATATGTGATTATAACATAGTATATATTATGATTATACTTCTAAAAAAGAAAAGGTTCTCTCCTCTATGAGATAAATATGGAAATGTTATCACCTATACATTTTAGATAGCATTCTTTTATACTAACCACTATATGGTGCAAATTGTAATTTTACTTTGCATTTCTAAATCCTAATAATTTATTTCAAACTACTAACAAACAATTTGAAATCAAAACAATTTAAAAAGAATGATTGTGAGTTCACAAACAAATTAACTATAGACAGACACACAATATGTGGGCATGCGTGCAGGCAGGCATAATCCAATCACTAATGGCATACCTGAAATATTGGTACAATAGAATACAACTGGTCTAGACAAATGGACCAGAGCAAAAGTTCAGAGTAAAAATCTATCAAGAGATGCTCTCACCATCGTCTCCTAACATCAGATTGATTGTGTGTGCTTTTCTCACAGTTTTTTTTGTTGGCCAACCATCTTTTCATTTCCTTAAAGCATTCATCTCCTTTGGAATTTTCCCATTCTCCACCTCCTCCTCTAGCCATCCATTCCAAGCGTGAGCCAGCTCAATGTCATGATACTTATAAAAGACCAGAGCTTTAACAAATATCCCATCAGTTTATAGATAGGCGGATTTGAGTACAATACATCTGATTTTATGGAATCAACAAAATGGTATAAATCTCCGAACACTTGAAAGAAAACACCTTTTAGAAACTGGAAATAGAACCTGATCCCTATTTTCTACTCGAAAGTTTGACACAGTAGCTAGTTGTACTGCAAGCCAATATCTACAAATTGCTTCACTTAGCATCACCAATAATCTCCGCAGGAACATTGGCCTTGTTTGAAATGATGGAACCGGTTTGCGTCCCTCACAATAATTTGTCTTGCAACAATCTTGGAAATAAACTTGGTTGCATTGTGGCATTCAACACATACTCGAAGGTTCTTGACTACTCTAATAGTTGTTCCAGGGGGTGTGTTTAACAGCCCAAATGCAATTGCCAACTTCTCACTATGGTGGCAGAGGAATAATTCTTTTTCCTCCTCTTCTACATCATTGAGTGCATGTCTTGAACCTGGAAAATACCCTGCTGCCTTCATCTCCTGAGACAATTTATCCAACTCTGCATGGATCTCCTGTGCCTGCGGGTGTGATCTGTCTCCTGCACAAAAAACACGTACCATTTTGTGGCCTTCAATCCAACTACATCCAGGTAGCTTTTTAATTCCTCTATCTTTCACCAATCTCCTTACCATTTGAACCTCATCCCAACTGTCCACTTCTGCATAGATGTTTGCGAGAAGAACATAAGTAGCAGCATTTTTAGGATCCAACTCAATTAAAAGAGTTGCTGTAAATATTGCTAACCTAATATTCTTATGTGATTTACAGGCACCCAGCAAACACGTCCACACAACCACAACGGGTTTCATTGGCATTTTGATGATAAAATTTAGAGTTTCCTCGAGATACCCGGCACGGCCAAGGAGGTCAACTATGCATGCATAATGATCAATTGTAGGGGTAATGCAGTAAGAGTTACTCATGCCATTGAAATATTCACAGCCCTCGTTCACTAATCCTGCATGGCTGCATGCTAATAGAACACAAGCAAAGCTTACATGGTTAGGGTGTATTCCAAAGGGCTTCATTAGTTCAAATAATTTGATAGCATCATTGGAAAAGCCGTTTTGTGCATATCCTGCAATCATTGCAGTCCACGAGACCACATTTTTTTGAGGCATTTTGTCAAACAGTTCACGTGCTTTGTGCACGCTTCCACATTTTGCATACATGTCTACCAGTGCATTTGCAACTACAAGATCTGATAAATATCCACTTTCAATTATGCTTTGATGGATGTTTATGCCCTGTTCCAAAGCCCCCATTTTGGCACAGGCTGGGAGGATGCTTATAAAGGTCGTAGAGTCTGGCTTTACACCTGCCAGTTGCATTTGCTTAAAAGTTTCCAAAGCCTTCTCGACAAATCCATTTTGTGCATATACTGCGACCATTGCAGTCCATGAGACTACGGTTTTTTGAAGCATTTTATCAAATAATTCATGTGCCTTGTGTATCCTTCCACATTTTCCATACATGTCTACCAGGGCACTCGCAACTACATCATCCGACGAAAATCCATTTTCAATTATGCTTTGATGGATATTCATGCCCTGCTCCAAAGCTCCCATTTTGGCACACGCTGGGAGGATGCTTGCAAAGGTTGTGGAGTCTGGCTTTACACCTGCCAATTGCATTTGCTGAAAAGTTTCCAAGGATTTTTCAACAAATCCATTTTGTGTATATCCTGCAATCATTGCAGTCCATGAAACCAAATCTCTTCGAATAATTTTATCAAACAGTTGTCGTGCAGTATGTATACTCCCACATTTTGCATACATGTCTACGAGGGCACTTGAAACTGCAACATCTGATAAAAAACCGCTTTCGATTATGCTCTGATGGATGACTATCCCTGTCTCTAAAGCTCCCATTTTGGCACAGGTTGAGAGGACGCTGGCAAAGGTTGTGGAGACCGGCTTTATATGTGCCAAATGCATTTTCTGAAAAGTTTCTAAAGCCTTTTCAACAAACCCATTTTGTGTAAATCCTGCAATCATTGCATTCCACGACACCACATTTCTTTGAGGCATTTCTTGAAAAAGCTTCAAAGCCTCATCAAGAACACCATTTTGTGCATATCCTGCAACCATTGCTGTCCAGGAAACCACATTCTTCTGGGTCATTTTGTCAAACAGTTCGCGTGCCTTGTGTATTCTCCCACATTTTGCATACATATCTACCAGCGCATTTGCAACTACATCATCCGACGAAAATCCCCTTTCCATTACGCTTAGATGGATATACATACCCTGTTCCAAAGCTCTTATTTTGGCACAAGCTGGGAGTATGCTGGAAAAGGTGAATTGATCGGGTTGGACACCAGTTGCTTGCATTTGGTGAAACAGTGCCAATGCATCGAAAGGATACCCATGTCTTCTGTAAGCTGCAATGATCGCATTCCATGACAAGACATCTCTTTCAATCATGTGATCAAACACTTCGCGTGCATGAACTAAACCTCCGCATTGGTTATACATGCGTATAAGCGTATCTTGTAAAAGTTTGCGTTTGGGTTCCTTAAATTCCCTCTGATTGGTGTGGGAGTGGATTTGCTTACCCTCTGAAAGGGTTTTCTTGGAAACGCAGGTTTGCAAGAGTTGAAGGTCTGTACAAGAGTTTATAGTGGGGTTGTGTGATGTAGAAAGAATGTGTAGCGCCACCTTCAACCGAACCTCTCTGCATAATGCTGTGAGCTTGAGATTGAGATTGGTAGGGCATACCATTGGCATTCTATTATTATATTCGAAGCGCTGGACATTTGCATTACTGTTCAATCTACTTGAACGGCAATGACAACCAAGCACTGCTACCATCTGTCTTCAAAAGTGGTTTTCTGGTCATATATCTATGTCTGAGGAAGTCGTTTTATTGCCATTTATGAATTTCTGTAAATATGAATAACGATGGTACAAGGAAGCAGATGTTAACAAGGAGATATGAGGCAATTACACACATATATTTTGCAAACGACAAACTTATTACAGTGAAGGAGCTATTGAAAACCCAGAGAGTTGAGCTTTCAACAGAGTCAATTACTGGTATGTAGCACGGTAGATTCAATTCTGCGACCGACTTTGGAAGGTACTCCATCTTTCCTATGCCAACACTAGACCTGCAAACGTTAAATATTCATAATCAGTAATAGAGTATTGTAATAGAGTAGGGTAGAGGATGTAGAAGTGCACCCTAACTTCGGCTTCTAATAATCAAATCACTCCCAATTTTTTACAACAGCTTATTTGGCAAGTCCCCTGCTTATAACTTTCATTTCAGGACCACATCATCAAATATGATGTCACATCGACATGCTTTTTGTCAAGGTGTCCAAAAAGGCCCAAAAAAAAAGTGAGACCAACACTTGTGCATTCACATCATGGGTAGTTGAGCGCTGATGTGGCATCACATGATTGGTTGCTTTTCAGATCAAAGGAATACATTTTGTTTAATTATGGGTAGTCAAGTCACAACTATTAGACATTATATAAACAACTACTATCACAACTATTGGGGCATTGTATAAGCAACTTCTATCACAACTATTGAAACATGCTCAATTACTGGGTCCTCTCCCCTAATCGAAATTAACACATCATATATCTAGCACTTTTATAGCTTTATATTGTTTTGGGGTTTGAATTTATGAGTCAAAAAATGTTTTGTTCTTTGCTGCAGTGAGGATCGGTATGATCTTATGTCTTTTACTAACTCAGATTAGACACATTTTATATCCTCCACTTTAACACTTCAAAATTATTTTAGAGTTTTGAACTTATCAATTAAAATTGTTTTATTCTTCACTTCAAATTGGTGTGATCTTATATCTTTTAGTTTGAGTGGATAATATATTATCATTTTATTTTTGGATGACCATTTTTTATTAAGTCTATTGAATTGAAATTTTAAATTTCTTGGTCTTGAAGTCAACTTTCTAAAAAATTGTCCATTATCTATTTGTTTATACATTAAACATCTTGAATTGAGTGGTTATGATCATGTATTTATAGACAATCCTAACTAATTATTTTTTATCAAAATATAATTGAGACGTATTACAAGACATAGGATTATGTCAATTATGTGATGTATATGTTGATCTTGTTCAACACTCCTAAGGGAATTGACAACTTGCAAGGAAGTGCGTAGACTTCTCTTTAACATAACAAAGCCCAATATGCTTTTTAGCACACCCCTTTGTCTAGCAACAAGTACATGTATGACCAAAATGCCAAATTCCTCATTAACATCATATAAATTCACTATAGGACTAGATCATTTGACAAAGATTTAATCTTAGACTTGGTGTGTCTTATTCTAATTTCATTCTAGACTACATATCTCAAGTTTTGACCATCAACTACAACAAAACAATGAACTACCACATATAAACACACCAAAATGATGAGAGCTAAGCACATACATTTATCAAAATCAACTCATATTTAAGTTAGGTCTAATTGATAATAATTTTTTCCCCTCTAATTAGACCTAGATTAGAGTATGAAAACACTGATTTTCTCTATATTTTGAGGACATTGACCTAATTTATACATCCTAGGTTTTTCCTTAAGGCTTCCTTCTTCAAGTTTACATTTTAAAATATGATTGTTGTAAATTTGTTATATTTTTTAGATTTAAAATTATTTGGCATTTATTTTTTAATCTTATTAGTCTTATAGCATCGGTCCCTATCGTTTATCCTTAAGTATTTTTTAATGGTTTTTTAATAATTAGAACTCACCATTCCATTGTTGAATATTTTGACTTTTAAACCATCTTAATGTCTTAGATCTAGTGAAATCTTGAGTCCCAATGACTTCTTTAATGTTCTCATTTATGATGCTAATTTATAATAAATTAGATATCAAATAAAAACATGTGCTTGAAAGTCTATAATTGTAGACATTAATTTCCATAGTCCATGAAGTTAGTAGATAGTACTTTTGGATTCAACTATGTACATTTTTGTATCGATATTTTTTTTATCACACTTAGTGATCCATCATCAAGAAGAGAAGAGTCATTAGTGTTGACTATGTATATTTTTGGATCAATATTTTGGATCACACTTAGTGATCCATCATCAGGAATAGGAGAGTTATCATTATGTATAAATTTTATTTCCCTATTGATGGATTGCTAAGTGTGATCCAAAACATGGATGCAAAAATACACATAGTTGAATCCAAAAGGACTATGAAGTTACAAATTTTAGAAGTATCTTGTAGACTCATATGATGGTTCACAATCATCCTTCATCTTCAATGGGCTCCAACATTTTCTTTATTATAAACTGATATAGATTAGAATTTCTTAGATACATAGTTATTCAAATTGTAACTTCAACTAAGCCTCAAGGAAAAATATTTTTACTCTCTTTCTTGATCACCTCAATATTGTATTAGATAAATATTTTAGAATTTGATCTAATTATTTTTTTGATAATGCCCTTTAACACCTCTCACCATCATCCCCCATGTTTTTATGTAGATCATGTATTACAACTAGCATAGGGTAGTTGGCAATTGTACTAAAGAATGTTTAAATATTAAGCATACACTTCAAATTATGGTTTATGAAGGAATAAAACTTATCAAAGGTCCTAATGATGGGGCAATTAATCTATTGTTCTAGCAACTCAAAAATTTCTAATATGTAGAGATTATTAAGGAGAAAACTATAGTGTAGGGGATTGCATAACCTACAATTTCACACTACCTAATGTCTCCAATTTTTTATCATGATTTAGAAATAGTTTAAACATAATATGTCAACATTAGAATGCTTTATGTCTAGCAAAATTATGATGATCTCAAGATTTTGAGTCCATTTATCTCAGACAAGAGCACTACACGTAGATATTTGCGTGACATGCTAACATCTCACAAAAAATCATGATTTAAGTGGCTATCAGAATGTTACATTCTTGAGAATTTGTTGGATCTAACACTCTTGTGTGGCAATTGGGCTTGACAGAAAAGTTGTGACCTTCTATTTTGAAAAAAAAATTAACTCTCTTTTTTGAATGGATCACACTTTGTTTTTGGTTTTTTATTCTACAACTTTGTTGAAGATCTATAGGTTTTGAAGCAATGATGCTCATCCAATAGTTTTCATGTTATTACTTGATTATGAGATTGAGCAAGACAACTATACTACAAATTTATATTTCACCTTGGAGGTTGTTCATGGCTTCCTGGTGAGAGATATCTAATTTTTGGTGTCTCCTTGTTTGGAAATATTTCTTCTTTTTATGCTAGTAGCTAGATGTTCTTGGTGTTAGCATGCTATTCTTAAACCTATCAATCAAATCAGTCATATTGCATTTTATCAACCTTTATTAATATATCTCCTTTTATTAAAATCAATCATCAAATCAATCTTGGTTGTCCACGGGAGGTCAAAATACCAAGACGAAGAGTTGATTGAGGCAAGCCCCTAAATAACCACCCAAACATTTTTCTCTTCTTTTTTGTGTGCAAGTGTCTAGATTAGAAGAAAACAACCTTTTAGGTGATATCTGGTTGTTTCCATAATTTCTTCCTTAGTTCCTCTTGATTAAGTTTCTCTATTGTACACTTTTGGTACTTTCTGGCATTTAAATATATTTCACACACAATTAGACTGTGATTTATTTTCTTTGTGTGTAGGCACAAGTTCTAAGGTATTTTGTGCTTTATCATTGTATTTGTATAATACAACAACATGCTATGAGTATGTCCACACTATGTGTTGGTGTATGTGGTTGAGACTTCTAGAAGGTTACACAATCATCCTTAAATTTTTTACTTTTCATTTTATAGAAATTATATTTTATTTTCCAATATAGTGAAATGAAGAAAAAGTGGTGTGGATCCTAGGATTTTACTCTAGGGCTTTATGTGTTTTTCCTAACATTTCATTTAGAGGGTTGAGGTAGTGGGGGTTTGATGAATTTGAACAAGGTATAAGACTAACTTGCAACTTGAAAGGTGAGTCAACTTGCCCTTGACCAAACTTAGGATAGATTTTGGAATGAAATGTAATGATTTGACTAGGCTAATGATGTAGATAACTATTCTGATGCAAAAATAGTAGATCTGGAATGTTCACAGACAAATTTAGACTTCAGAAATAGACTAAGCAAAATTTTTTGCACCTGTGATATAAATTTTGGGTTGAAAATGGAGGACTAAGTTTCCCAGGGTGACAATGTCCTTTTTATTGAATTTCATACCTATTTTCACAATGCTTTGGTGCTAGATTAGAGCTTTCTTTCCCCAAGTGTTGCATTGTCAAATCTTTTTTCGAGTGTCAAGATAATTGAGTTTTTGTATGTTGTCAAGGTGTAGAGTTTGAATGCATTAATGAATAATTGACCTTCAAGCTTCTCCCAATCTTCTTCAGATCTAAAACCTACACATTGAGAGAGAGAGGGAGGGTTGTGACATATAGGGTCTTTCCTCAATCAAACCCCATGTTGGTGTTTCCACCTCCACAATGGCAATGTCAATGAAAGTGAACTTATCCTTTTGAGGGATAGAGGATAAATGATAAATGAATGATGACTCAATAATGGACTACAAATCACCACTCAAAAATGGCTTCCTTAAAGGACTAAAGTCATGCACATCTCCTCAAGGATTTGATTGTTGTTGGCTTGACTTGCTTGAAGACCTACAAGGGTTAGATCTCATAAACAATATGATAACATAAACATGAAAAAACTCACATACACTTTGACATGATGCTTTGATATTGAATTATTGCAGTAAATCTACTCTTGACTACTCTCGAGTTGCTTGATTGCTTGAAAGTGCTCTTGATTTCTAATAATTTCTAGTTAGTTTTCAAATGATGTAATGATTAGATATTTATATACTTGATTATTCTAATTTCCTGAAAATTAAATCTCAATAGTTGGCATTTGACATTTGAAATTTAAATAATAAAATGTTGAATCTAACATATTAAAATTTGAGGCAAAATAGGGGGACCAATTTTCCTAGGGCGACTTAGTTGTGGCCTTATTTTGTGGGATCTAAGGTGTCAGGAGTAAAATATTAAATGTTTGCATTAGTTTTCTACATGGGTTTTATTGATAATTGTCCAAATGGGCTATATAATGCATAATTTAGGAAATTAGGTGTACAATTAGGTCCATACACTTAGGGGGGAACAAAACATAGTGTGAAATTGTCAAGGGTGACAATTTATGACGCTACATTTAGCCCCCACTTTAGTGAGAGTATGAACTTACGCTAGACTCACACTAAAGTAAAAAAATATGTCAAGAGGAGTTTGATTGTCCAAATGTTGAAGAGATAGGATGATAGTGAATCTAGGGGGGAGTGCACAAGCCTCTAGGGTTCAAAATCCCATGGAAAACCAACATAAGCACAAAGGAACACACATTTATGAGATGTAGCAAGACAACATACACAATGTCAACACAAGACACAAAAAAAGAGAACAAATAAAAAGTAAAGGATACTAAAGAAAGTTCACCAAAGTCAAATTTCATCAAAGGGAAAATTTGTTGAAAGGTAGGTTCATCAACATAAAAGTTCACTAAAATATAAAGTTGTTGATTAAAATGGTTATAATCAAATGTTTGAAGTACAAAATGTGTAAACCAATTTCAAACATAGAGTGCCAAATGAACGACGTGATTATTCTCCACCTACCCTACATGCATGTCATTATTGCAAATCAATCGGACTTGATTACTTGAATTCAATTCATTAGGTCCTCTTTACATCTCTTGGGTGGGATTAGATTTGCACCATTCATTTTAAATCTACTATAGAGCTATGGGTTAAGGTTAACACCTAGACTATTAAAAGAATTTTTTTGATCATTTTAAAGGGGTTGGTCACTGAGCCAAGTTTTTTGGTCTGATATAGTCTATAGGTTGTTCTAAGGCTTCATTCATTAAACATTTGATCAAAAAATGAAAGGATACACCTAGTAAAGATGAAGAATTCTTGTAATGCACATTTTCAAGTAGTGGTATCTCTCCATGATGATTTATAGTGATTTAGGAAAATATGTAATCACAGTTATATGTTTTCTCTTGCTATTTTTTTTTATCATGAATGTATTGATGATTTGATGGTGTGTGATAGCACCTAATGTAATTCAAAGGCTTTAACAATCATTCCTTTAATCCATGTGAGTCATTATAGTTATGGTTATGGATCATTAAATATGTCTATCACATTCCCTTATTGCAAATCAATCGGACACAACTACCTAAATTCAATTCATTAGGTCTTCTCTACATCTCTTGGGTGGGATTGGATTTGCACCATTCATTTTAAATATGCTATAGTGCTATGGGTTAGAGCTAACACCTAGCCTATTAAAAGAACATTTTTTATAATTTTGAAGGGGTTGGTCATTGAGCCAAGTTTTTTGGTCCGATATAGTTTGTAGGTTTTTCTAGGGCTTCAAGCATTGAACATTTGATAAAAAAATGAAAGGATACACCTAGTAAAGATGAGGAAGGCTTGTAATGCACATTTCCAAGTAGTGGCATGTCTCCATGATTATTTATAGTGATTTAGGAAAATATGTAACCATAAATATACGTTTTCTCTTGCTATATTGTTTATCATGAATGTATTGATGGTTTGATGGTGTGCGATAGCACCTAATGTACTGAAAAGACTTTAATAATCATTCTTAAAATCCATGTGATTCATTGTAGTAATGGTTATGGATCATTAAGTATGTCTATCACATGCCATTATTGCAAATCAATCGAACATGAATACTTGACTTCACTCATTAGGTATTCTCTACATCTCTTGGATGGGATTGAATTTGCATTTTTCATTTTAAATTTGTTATAGTGCTACGATTTATGGTTAACACCTAGCCTATTAAAAGAACAATTTTGATCATTTTGAAGGGGTTGGTCATTAAGCCAAGTTTTTTGGTCTAGTATAGTCTATAGGTTGTTCTAGGGATTCAAACATTGAATGTTTGATCAAAAAATGAAAGGATACACCTAATAAAGATGAGGAAGGCTTGTAATGTAAAGATGGGGAAGGCTTGTAATGCACATTTCCATGTAGTCCAGTATATCTCCATGATTATTTATAGTGATTCAAGAAAATATGTAATCACAATTATATGTTTTCTCTTTCTATATTTCTATCATGAATGTATTGATGGTTTAACGGTGTATTATAACACCTAATGCACTGCAAAGGCTTTAACAATCATTCCTTTAAACCATGTGATTCATTATAGTTATGGTTATGGATCATTAAATATGTCTATCACATGGATGTAATCTTTAATTTTTATAATAATGAGGATCTAATTTTTTTGATGTTTTATCGTGTTTCATCTTTCATCTTTGTTGTTCTAGACTCTATGCCCAATGGAGTAGTCACTAGTCCATATTAGTGAAATTCCAATCATCCATCATTTTAATCCCCTCCATCCTATTTGTGGAGTAGGATTAGTTTTATACATTCACGATCCCATACAATAACCAAGGAGACATCTTAAGTAAACCTTGAATAAACTCATCTCATGTGGATCATTCTTGCACATGTTAATCAACTATATAGGTGTTTATATAGTTGTTTCACTTGAGCTAGTGATAGATTTGGGGTCAAGTAAGAAATTTGGGTTTAGTTATTGTTGTACTTAGTTGTTTGTTATGTTTGATTCAAATACCTATTAAGGTATACCCCTAGGAACAATCTCTCGAGTCTAAGCTAAGCTTGAAGATTAGGAGAGAAAACCCACTCTTGTAGAGTTTAACTTTAACCCTTCATGGTTTGTGGATGAGCAGGTTTCATTTTCATGATGACAACCTTGGCCTTTGTCTTGTATAGTGACTTATACAGTGTTGTGGTGAACTTTGATGTTGTTTTGTTGTCTTAGATTGCTGATTTTCATCATAAAATTAAAATATATAATACCTATAGAATGATATGGGGGTTGAAATATGTAGGGAGGGTAGAAAAATGATTGTGGTTGCTTGAAAGCTTTCCTTAAGAGCTTGAATGGTTTATTTCAATGTCTACATAAAAGTAGATAATAGATTGAAGTTTTTGCTAGCCTATGTGAAAAGGTGTAGAATAATAATAAATGAAAGGAAGATTTTAGATCCTAAAATATCATATTGACATGTTTTTGGGTATGGAGGATTTAGAGAAATGTATCACCAAGAATGCCCAATGAGAAGGAAAGGGTAATAATTTGTACGTGTTGGATATGGATGAATAATCATGGTACTAGTATTTAGGTTTGTAGAATCTATTCAAAGGGAAAGAATTTGTAGGTCACTAACTAAGAGTAGTAATAAAAACTATAGAATCCATTTATGGGAATAATAGAAATGGCCTAAAATCAAAGTGCCAAGAATGGAGATTTTAAATGAATGAATATGCATTTTTTATACATTGATTCAAATGAGGCATTAAAAATGTGAAATGCTACACATGTGATGTGGAGTTTTAACATTCAAAGATTTGTTTAAGAATGTAGACACCACCACAATTGTGTTAGTGTCGAAGTTGAAAAAAGTTGCAAGTAAAGTTTGAAATGGATAGAAATCAAGTAAAAGTTTTAAATTGATGTCTTGGTGAGGGTCACAAGGATAATAAATATGTTAAGTGAGACCTAGAACATACTACAAGAATGGATGCTAAAATGAGTGTGCAACATAGAGTGGAAATTAAAAAGTAGGAAATTTCTAACTCTACAAAAGGTACTCCAAACAATAGAGGCTCATAAGAATCTATAGTGAAAGATACACAAAAGCTAAATATTCAATGCAAGGGAAATCAAAACAATGGAGGCTTAGTCTAATTTCTTATCTCAAATGAAAATTGACAACAATAAAAAATATTAGATTTGAAGCAAGGTAGAAGGTCAAGTTAATAAACCATTTAAATTAAGTTGTGGTGTTAGAATGTAAAATAAACAAATCAATCAACATCGATTAACATTTTATTTAGATAAAGTGTTGAGTTGAATATAAGACAAGGAAATATAAAACACAACTAATAAATAAATGTAGTTAAGGGAATATGTGTCTTCTTCATTATAAATGATGTACTACTATAGATATTGATTGTGTATCAAAACATAGACCTAGAAATTGTGAACAACTATGGATGATTAAATCTAAGGCTTTAAATCTAGGGACAACTTTGTATTAGTGGTAGCAAATTTTAGAAACTATTATCCTCTTTGGAAGCCTTAATCTTGTTTTCCTTCCTAAAAGCTACAAATTATGAATCCTAAAGCTATAAGATATTTGATCTTGAGCATGCCACATTCAAAATGTCATTAGGAGCTTGTTATGCTAGGGTGTGGAAGTGCAATAACTTCTCCTCTCTAGCTTGGTCAAGGCTTTGTTGTATGTTCGCAAGATTTGAAGACAAGTATGATGCATCATGCTTACATGAAGATAATGTCTAGTATTTGTACTTGGATGATCATTTATACAGGTACAATCTACCATGCATTTCCTTTCTTTTAATGAGATGATGTGCAATGAATACTCTTGATTGATGATCATTACATATGACACTAGGGTCATAGGGCATGCCTTTAAATACAAATATATAGACCCTAATTTGAATGATTTACCATGCAAGCTAACAATGCAATGGTCAAATTATAGAAATGTTGGCCTCAAAATGTGAGAACTTGAATTTTAAAAAGGGGGACAAAATCACACTAGTTATCATGTCCAATGATAAGATCAAATTGTGATTGCATCTAGGATGTATGGGAGGATGAAATGACATCTAGTGTCTATAGATGGATAAAAGCTAAAATGATTAGACAGAGGGGTAGTTCTAGGGTTTTGCATATTTTTTGCTAAATCAACCCAAATTGAGTAGTAAATAAACATACATATCAACTTGGTTGAAGTGAGTCCAAAACTAGGGTGGAAAAGTACATAGTATGCACTTTTTTACTTTATGATATTATATATAACACATTGTTTGTAAATGTTAAATATTTCAATATATAAAATGCAAGAGAAATCCTTGAGATAGCCAACTCCTCTATGTTCCTAGTAGCAACAAAAGAAAAAACCGAAGGATTTTTCAAGTCTTTAAGATTTGGTATCATGTGAGATTATTGATACAAAATTGCAATCTACCCCACCTCAATAGATGTCTTCCTTCATGTTCCACAAAAAGTCTTGTTTCCTTTCACTATTCAATTGATCATAATTACAAACCACACGCTTAGGTGTGATGTCCTAACCTAATTATTTTCATGAGGGAAGGACATAACCTAGTAGCCCTCTCCATGTCACTTTCTAATCATCCAATCATAACTAATTGAAAAAAAGACATTAGCCTCCCAAAAATGCAAAATGATGTGGAGAAACATTAAAAATCTAATCATAAATAATGAAAAATTCTAGATGAATGATATAATTTTGCATAAGTAATCTTGTTTGATTGAATCCTAAATGGCAGTTCGATCTCACTGGTCGAGATTGTACAATTAACACAGGCAAACGAACGATACAAAATGACGAAGGTTGGAGTAAAGAACAATCAACAATATATGCTTTTCCATCATTCCAAGCATTGTAAGCCTCCCTCACATTTCCTGTTGGCGAGGCACCTTTCCATTTTCTTCAAATGTTCTTCTCCATATGCCTTTCCCATTCTCCACTATCTCTTCCAGCTTCATTCATTCCAGAGGTGCATACACTTGTTAAAATAGTAAATGTCACATCTTCCATGATATAATAAAACAGAGCTCTGTTTGTTATATATATGATTTTGTGAAGTGAGCAGTGTGATCTAAATTTCCAAAAACTTGGATAAGAAATACACTTCTAGAAACAGGGGATAAAAGTTGGTCTCTTCTTTGTCATTGCAGGTTTGAAACAGTGCACCTTTGTACAGTACAAGCCTTTGTGTTGGTATTGCTTCATTTAACATCACCAATAATCTCTGCAAGAGCATAGGCCTTGTTTGAAATGATGGAACCGGTTTGCATCTCTCACAACTATTTGTCTCGCAACAGTCTTCGAGATAAACTTGATTGTGGTGTGGCAGTCAACACATACTCGAAGGTTTTTGACGACTCGAATAGTTGTTCCAGGAGGCGTGTTTAACAATCCAAAAGCAATTGCCAACTTCTCACTATGGTGGCCCAGGAATAGTTCTTTCTCTTCCTTCTCCACATCATTCAGTTCCTGTGCTGAATCTGGAAAACACCCTGCCGCCTTAATCTCCTGAGACAATTTCTCCAGCATTGCATAAATCTCCTGTGTCTGTGGGTGTGATCTGTCGCCTGCACAAAAAGCATGTACCATTTTATGGCCTTCAATCCAACTACATCCAGGAATCTTTTTGATTCCTCTATCTTTCATCAATCTCCTTACAATTCGTACCTCACCCCACCATTCCACTTCTGCATAGATGTTTGAGAGAAGAACATAAGTTGCAGAATTTTTAGGATCTAGCTCAAAAAGAGCTGTTGCTGTAAATACTCCTAACTGTATATTCTTATGTGTTCTACAGGCACCAAGCAAACTTGCCCATACAACCACCACAGGTTTGATTGGCATTTTGATGATAAAGTTTAGAGTTTGCTCAAGATAGCCAGCACGGGCAAGGAGGTCAGCCATGCACACATAATGATCAGTTGTAGGTGTAATGCAATATAAGTCACTCATGCCATTGAAGTATTTACAGCCCTCATCCACTAAACCTGCATGGCTGCATGCTAACAAAACACAAGCAAAACTTACATGATTAGGATATGTTCCAGATTCCCTCATCAGTTCAAAGAGTTCGAGAGCAGCCTTGCAAAAGCCATTTTGTGCATATCCTGCAATTATTGCAGACCATGAGACCACATTTTTTTGAGGCATTTTGTTAAACAGCCCATGTGCCTTTTGTATACTCCCACATTTTGCATACATGTCTACCAGGGCACTTGCAACTATAACATTAAGCATAAATCCATTTTCAATTACGCTCTGATGGATGTACACGCCCTGTTTCAAAGCTCCCATTTTAGCACAGGCCGGGAGGACACTGGCAAAGGTGGTGGCATCTGGCTTTATACCTGCCAATTGCATTTGATTAAATGCCTCCAAGGCCTTCTCAGCAAACCCATTTTGGGCATACCCTGCAACCATGGCATTCCAAGAGACGACATCTGGTCGCGGCATTTCTTTGAAAATCCGTAAAGCCTGGTCAAGGTCACCACTTTGTGCGTATCCTGCAATCATGGCGTTCCACGAAAATGTGTCTCTTTGAGGCATTTCTTTAAAAAGCTTTAAAGCCTTGTCAAGAACAGCATTTTGTGCATATCCTGCTATCATTGTGTTCCATGAGACCACATCTCTATGAGATATTTTATCAAACAGTTCAGCTGCCATGTCTATACTTCCACATTTTGTGTACATGTCTATCAGAGCACTTGCAACTACAACATCTGACAAAAACCCTCTTCTTATTACCCTTTGATGGATGCACATACCCTGTTCCAAAGCTCTTATTTTCGCACACGCTTGGAGTATGCTGGAAAAGGTGAACTGATCTGGTTGTGCACCTGTTGCTTGCATCTCGCGAAATAGCGTCAACGCCTCCTGAGGATACCCCTTTCTTCTATAAACTGCAATGATCGCATTCCACGACAGAATGTCTCGCTCAGTCATTTTCTCAAACACGTCGCGGGCATCTACTAAACTTCCGCACTCGTCATACATTCGTATAAGGGTATCTTGTAAAAGTTTGTGTCCGGGTGCCTTCATTTCCCTTCCATTGATGTGAGAGTGGATTTGCCTGCCCTCTAAAAGGGCTTTCTTGGAAATGCAGCTCTGCAAGAGTTGAAGATATGTAGAAGTGTTTACAGTGAGCTTGTGGGAAGTGAGCAGAATGTGTAGCGCCTCCTTCAACCAACCTTCTCTACATAATACTGTGAGTTTGAGATTTAGATTATAACTGACGCGTTGAAAATGCCTATTCAATCTGTTTATTCTGCCCGTGTTTGTTCCCAAAAATGGTTTTATAACCATTTATTTGTTACTGTAACTAACAATGAAACAAGGAAGTGGTCTGATTGCCATCTATTTATTTCTGGAGTTTTTTCTTCGGAATGGAATGCAACTCTCTACATTTACCCTGCAGACTTCCCCATTCAAGAGTTCGTCTGACCGTTTTCTATCTCTTACATTTGTAGCCTCGTACAACATGTTTCGAGCTCGACATTTTACCAGAATAGTTGTAAATTCCTGCAACTCCCAAAATATGGCCTGCGTTTGTTTTTAAATTTAGATACTTCTTGTGGCATACTAGGGTGCTAAGTGGATCATTCGTTACCATGAGAGATGAGTTCTTGTAAACCACTACTAATGAAAAATGGGTTAATGAGTTTGGCTCGTAAAACTACACGGTATGATAGCAATATCACAGTTCTTTTTAACTAAAAGAGGGGTAAAAATTTATTCAAATAAAAAAGAGCAGTACAAAGCAAGGGGATTACACATCCCTATCAATCTCAATTAATTGGTTCAACTTTTGTGAGGGGGTAATTGACCTCTGTCCACAATATTCTAATCATGCAAATGATCAAAGCCCATTTAGCCAAACAATCCGTAACCCTATTCCATTCACGCGGAATATAACAAAAAGAAACAAAATCTAAGGAAGCACACATATTAAGAATATGTTCTATAATAACAACCAACTACCAACTAACATCCTCTAATTGCTACCTCTTCAGCAAATTCACCACCACCTGAGAGTCTGATTCAGAGTTCTTCAATGGTGTTTGTAAATACATTTAATTTTTTTATTATGATTTAAACATCAAAAGATCGAGATGAACAATTTTTAGTCAATCGAATTTAATTAGTTTAGATCCATGAATCTTAGGTTTAGTTTTATATAGAGATTTAGATCCACACTGAAGGAGATCATTTTTGCACTCGTTTAAGTGAACCAAGTGGTGTCACAATTAAATTACAAGTCTATGATGGTTGTCTAATGGACTCTTTTTTTACACCATGGCAAATGAACTTTTGATATCTACATAGTGATATCTTTGTTAAATCTAGAGCTCAATATCCTTGCATTTAATTTATATAATTTATGGATTAATTTCATTCTATGAAATCACTTTGATCTCATATATTTAGGTTCATTATTTATTTAATTAACCTAGATATTTGTTTGAGAAGTATTTTGTCCCTTACACTATTGGTGAACCCTGTTGTGCCTTGCATTTTTTAGGGTTTTTGTGAAAATTATCTAGAGTTTGTTATGATCCTAATATGATATATTCCTAAGTATATATTATATATTCATAAGTATAATAAGATTAAGCACTTGTGGCATGCTTAAGCCTAACATAAATATTAGTTAATACACGAATCCATCTTAACTAGGATGAAGGGGTATATCCCTACATAGTTAAGCTTATAAATAAGAAATATAATTTTTTTGCCATATCATCTTATCATCAAATATTGAATTCATATTTTATTGTCTAATTATTGGAGGTCACCCCTTTGAGGTGGTCTACTATATTTCTAGTTTTTATAAATATTTCAAAAAAAATCATAACGCGTGGTATTAGAGCTATGATTTGGGTCAACATTTTTGTTGCCACTATAACTTATAGAAAAATATGAATTTGGATTTAATTTTTTTTGGGTTTGAGGTGTGTATTAGATAAGATCTCATGAAAAAATTCAACTTTGAAGGTACATTTTATAGAAGTTATTGAGATTTTATGTTTTTTCATTAATTTGCTCTATAGGTAACAATTGTTAGAATTTTTTTTTTTAAATTACATTTGTGGAAAGATTATCAAAAATTACGTAAGGATAGTTCTTTGTAATTTACTATTATAAATAAAGTAAGTTCATTAATTTAGTGATCAAAGTTTAGTCAAAACTTTAATTAATTTGCTCTAATGCTATAATTTTTAAATTACATTATTTGAAAGCTTATAAAAAAATAGGTAGGGTTAGTTTTTTGAAAAAAAAAATAGATGTAAAATATATTCCTCAATTTAGAGGTTAGGGTTTGGTCTAAACAAAAATGTCAAATTCTCTCTCACACCAAATAATTTCCTACCTTCATAAATATTAAAATAAAAACATAATTAAAGCAATGCCATCTTTAGAATTAGAGGACTTTTCTACATCTACAAAATTAGATAAGGACCCATTTTATTTTCCACCACCTAAAATTAAGGAAAGAATTCCACAAGGACCTAAAACAACAATATATTTCATTATAGATAAATTGTTTGACCCATTTGTAAAATCCTTAAATGAGAGTTTAGATAGGTTTAAGAAGGAATTGTTATCAGAATTAAAGTCCCAACAAAACCACCAAGATTGCTACTATACGACCAAAAAATAGGATTAAACAACATGAATTATAAACCGACAACCACTAATTGATAAGATTCAAGAAAATCCATATCTAATCTAACAAGCGAGCACAATCAACATAAGAAATCAAATAACAAATCAAAGCATATACCTTCCTTATGTCAAAATTGATTCATCTCCATCGTTCTTCTCCATTTTGTCTTTGCTTCCAGATTTATGTGTGCACTATATTTCTTCGAGCTCAAATGAATATTGAATATGATAAGAATGCAAGATATCAAAGATTCGTGGTCAACCTTGAAATGGGAGCGAAGGTCTATTTTATAGAAATTTTTGATTTGGATGGACGATCAGGATTGAAAGGACTTAAGAGATCAAGGGTGTAGAATCCACGAAATGAATGGATTTACAACATTTACTTGAAATGAGATAGTCAACCTTGTGAAGAAGGCAACCATGCTTAGTCTAATGGTATACCCAAATAAGATTCCCTCACCCTTGATCATAACCGATGTGTTTTGTATAGTAGATTAGGTAAAAGAGTCATTGTTGTGGAATATTAAAGAAATGAGTATTGGATACAAATAAATCATTATTATATTTTTTCCTTGAAACTTTTTACAAATATTGTGTGTTTGCAAGAAACTGTGATATTTTTAATTTGTATTTTAGATATTATGTATGCTTTCAAACAAATTGTTTATTAACCTCTAATTCAACGATTTAAGGAGTAAAAAAGAAGAAGAAAATATTGTTGAATTTAAAACCTTTTATAAATTTTATATTTTCATCTAAATATTGTATTTTTCTATTGAAGAAATTCATATCTTTGGGATCAATTTGATTACAAATTTCATATGATATTCTATAATTTTATATGTGACATGGCAGGGAGTGAAAAAGAGCCATAATTGTGGATCCAGAAGGCATCAACATAAGCATATGTAGGACACCAAAATTAGTTGAGAAATTTTGTTGTTTATTGAATTTGATGTCCATTTGAAGGGGTTAAGGCTAATTGAATCTCTTGTCAATCTAGAGGAGGCAACTATTAATCATGGACACACTAGCAAATATCCTCTTGGAGTAGGTGAAGATGCTCCCTTTGTTGGGATCATGTGTGAGTTAAGCTTAAGAAGGAGGTAAATCTAGTAGATATGAATTTTTGTTGTTAATGTGTTCTTGACTAGCCTTATTCAAAAGAACCATATTTTTTCACATTAGCAAGTTTTATATACGAGCAAATTTTGTAGGTGGTATATTTGGGGATTCCAAGAATATCTCCTACTAAAAAAGTGGGAAAGCATGCAAATCCAAAGGAGTGGAATACTTTGATAAGTGATCTAAATGCGACCATTGATCATATTTTCTAATAAACAATTTGGATGTTTACCTGAATTTTTTTTATGTTTTTAGTGAATACATTTTATAGCTATTGCCATGCATGTAGTAAAAGGTAGGATATAGTGGTTATATCGTAATGGTCAATATGTATTTCATAACTTTCCAGATTACAATTACAATTGGACACATTGTAAAAATGTGTGTTTGTTCACTAGACTATTATAAGATGCCCACTTTGAGCCATGAGCAAACATTGCAAAAACACAACCATTTTTTTTAACAAGCATCATTAAAAATTCCAAGTTGACATATGCACATAGGTGTCATTGGCACATACAATGGAACCTAGTGGTGACAACCTAAAAGAACGTGTTAATGTGGACTCAATGAGGTAGGGGTAAAAAAAACAAGGATGCTACAAGTGACACACATCTTGATCGGTATACTTTATGTGGCAAAAGACTACTAAGCCAAAGGGGTGACACCATTACACACAACATGTTGTTGGATATTGCCTTAAGGATGACCCATTCTAAGGCGTCGTAGGTGAAAGGGAGGAGAGTAAGACCCTTGATGGGTAGTGAGTAGAATATAAAATAGGACATATATATTCATAATTTAACTAATTCTAATTAAATCCATTTGTAATATATATTTGATAATTTAAATTAACTTTTTAATTTGAAAATGTGAAGATAGTGAAGAGTCACTACATTGCCCATTTTACAAGCTGAGCTAACAACATTTAACACATCGAAATTGAATAATCTAGTCCCTTCCAATGGGGGTAAAAATAGAAATGAGAGACATACATAGTTTCAAACGTGAAGATAAGGAAGAGTCACTACATTGCCCACTTTACAAGCTGAGCCAACAACATTTAACACATGGCCATTGAATAATTTAGTCCCTTCTAATGGCCCGGTAAGAATATAAATGAGACACATCATTTCATACACATAAACATAGTCTAGTTATCCTATGTAATAATAAATCTAACCATAGGGTGATCCCATAATAGTGGTTTACACTTTTTGGGACATTCTAATTTTTGCTGAAATCATATATTTTTAGAAAATATAATGATTTAAGCCTTGAAAAGTTCCATTTAAAGGATTCCAATTGAAGAGGGTTTGATCATTCCACCTTATATCAAATCCCCTTGGATATAACCTCGCTAGTTTTAAACCATACCTATAAAAGATTCTCCTTTACACCTATCAAAATGCTGATAAAAAACCAGTTTTGATTTACCTTTTGGAGGATCAAATGAATTCATTTAAAATTTATTTTTTGTAAGCATATAGTTCTTATTATAAGCTTCCCAAAAAGTATAATTTTAAATATAAATTTAATTTGATTATTATATTTATTTTCTATTTCTTGTGAATGTAGGTTTTTCACTGAAAATCAAGCTCTTTGTTTTGCACATGTGGAAAAATAGTAGATTATAAAAAAAATGAAAAATATCAGTACACTAGATATTGATGTCCCTCATCCAAAAAGAATTCAAATTTTGATACATACAAAAAAAGTTATGTTTTAGCCAGTAAATCATGTATGAATTGTAACTAGTTTGACTTTGAAACTTAATTAAGAAAAAAAATTCAATGAAATGCTATGAAACCAATTCCATGCACTAAATATCATAGTTATGAATCTAAATTAAAAAAATATAATTTATCCTTCATAGAAAAAAAGTTATGTGTTAGCTAGTAACACCACTCTTTAAAAATGGTGTTTACTGCTAAAAACTAGTTTTCAAAGGAGATGGAAAAAGAAGTGCAATTTGATTCCAATAATTTTGAATTTTTTTTTTTTTAGAATCTACAGAGAAAATGTTTGCATCACCTTCAAATTCCTCATGATTTAGTTGCTATAGGTTCCCAGAAGTGAAGATTTAGTTAAAAAATTCAGTTCAATGTCTAGTTTGGCCAAAAAATTTAAACCAATATTGTGCAATCACCCCATAGTTAGAAATCTATATAAAACTAAATAATAAATGTAATAATAAAAGGGGTAGTGGGCCTAGGTCGATTGGCTAAAGCATCCTATTGCAGGCAAGAGGTCATGAGGTCTAGTCTCCCCACCGTCCTCGTGGTACCGAAGGGCGTGTTGCGCCAACGTCACCAATCATGTGAAAAAAGTTTACCAGGCGCACTACAGTTTATAGGGGGGGCAAATACCCGACCGATTCCTACAGTCTAAAAAACACAAAATGTAATAATAAAATATTTAAGATATATATTATAGTGTTTCCATAATGTATAATGTAATATATAAAAAAATATAAATATAATAAATAGTATATAAATAAAATAAAATAATATACATAATGATAATATAGAATATAATTGTAGACATCCAAATTTGACCACTTCCATATGGTCAAAGTCGTCTCCTTAATCATCCCTTTGCTCATTTAAATCATCCTCTTTTCCAGTATTAATTAAATCACTTATTTAATTAATATTTCATGTCTTCCATAAGGTTTCCAAAATATTTAATTTAATAAATACTTTCCCCCTCTTTCCTCTCTAAGTTAAATAAATATATCACTTTATTTAATTTAGTCATATTATCTTTTGGAATTTTAAATTTATTTTTAAATTTCTCACTTTCCCTCTCATTGTTACATCCTCCAACTTTTGCAAATTGATCTCTAACCCCTCTTAACAATCTAACCCTCTTTTTTAGTCATAATTAATTTATGATTAAGATGTGAACATTCCTAATCATCATTAGGGTCACATCCTCCCTCATTTCCCACTTGCCTCTAATAACAACTAAAGACACCCTACACCTCAAGATTAGCGTAAAGATTAACTAAGCAAAGCAAAACAAAAGATTTTACCTTGTTGAGTTCCCCTTTGGTTGGCCCTTCGATCTTCGATATTGTATGCTCCTTGGATGGAAAGAGATGCAAAACTAAGAAATGGAATGAAGATGGAAAATGAATGAAAATGGATGCAAATGTGAGAAATTGGCTAAGTATGGCTCAAGGAAATTTTTTGCAAGAGTTTGGCAAGCATGAATGATCTCTCCTAAAATGAGAGAAAAAAGGGAGTATTTATAGAGAATTTAGAATTCTCTAGGGAAATGGACAGTCAAGATTGAGCCACTAAGATCAATATGTAGGGCTAAGGTGAGTTGAGAACTCACAAGCCCTCACATCTTGACATGTGGCATGTGAAGTGGCTTGAAAATGATGAAGTGGACATGAGGTAGAAAGATAGTACATGACATGGAGGTGGTACATAGTACCTTGGGATTGGACAAGATCTCTTCATAAATGAGGTCCTTATCCCCATGTGTGTGAAAGGACATGTGAGGAATTAAAAATTCCTCAAATATTCTCATGGGGATGTGTAACACCCCTCCATTTTGGATCTTTTGATCGGCAGTGTTTTATCTTTGTTTCTGTTGTGACTTTGGTTACTATTTGATCGCAATTGTTAAACGATGTGAATGTTATATTTTGATGTGATGTTATTTTACTCTGATGGTATATTTATGGCATGCTTTGGATTAGCTTAGCAAATATTTGATTCAATGATGTTTTATGCTTGTGATCATATTATTGATGTTAGATGCGTCAGTTAGTGATATTGTATTGGTGAAGGGGACAAGATTGTACCACTCGCTTGCGAGCGCCCTACGATTATGAGATTTCCTCTTCACAGTGTGTTTGATCATATTATATATATGCATGTTCGATGTACTCTTTGTTCGCAGGTTGACAGGTAAATGACATTGACTCCACCTGGTTCATAGGTTTGAGCGTGTCCAGAGACCAATGGTAATCGATTGGGAGATAGTAGCTAGGTTTTCCGTGCCAAGTCGTCACCCTAGTCATAGTGTGTCATCGGGTTGTTGTCGGGTTAGTTGTTTTAATTTGGTCCATTTCACTGTGAGTATTTATTTAATTTCAGATTATTAAGGTTGTTAAATGGCTTTTGAAGTTAAAAATGATGATTGATTGTATCTAGTTGTAATGTTGGAAAAGTAGTTATTTATTAATTAATTTAATTTAATTAATAAAATAATCTAATCTTGAATTAGATATATTTTATTGATTAATTAGATTAATGGGGATAAAATGATTTAAGTTAGTCGTTTTGGCATTATGGGATATTAAGATTTAAATTAAAATAAAAATGGAAATCATGTTGGATATTTAGATTTAAATTAAAATAAAAATGAAACTGTTTTTTAAATTTCACCTTTTGAAAATTTTAGATTAAATAAATTCTTTGCAAACTTTGAAATTTCTTTTGTTTTAAAAGAAATTTTGAAAAATGCATGAAATTTCATATAGAAAGCAAAATTGTTTTAAATTTTTTAAAAAAGGGAAATATTCTCCAATTTTGCAATGAATTTAGTGGGTGGGATATTTTTTAGGGGTTTGACCAAAATTGGGGAAAGTCTATTTGGGCAATTGCTATTTCATATAATTTTGAATTTTGAATTTGGGGGAGAAAAAGATTGGCTGTGACTTTGTTTTTGGTTTTTGAAGAAGTTTTGGATTTGGAAGAAGCAAAGTGGATTCCTTCGTTGAGCTAGAATCAAAAATAGGATTTGAAAGCACCATTTTGGAGTTCTTCAAGCTTTGGAGGAAAAATTAGGTTCTTCTTTGTTTTTTTTTTTTTTTTCATTTTGAAAAGAGTTTAAATCTAGTTATACTGTTGAAAAATTGCTAAATGCTATTTGAGTTTCAATGGAAAATCCATGTCAATTGGTTCAATACTTTTAAACTTCTGTTGAAATTTTGGAAAGAAAACAAAACAAGAATCAAACAATGGAAAAATAGAAAGAAAACCAAAAGAAATCTTCATTTCAAACTGAAATTTAAATCCATTTGTTGTATTGTCAATTGATTGTTTTATTACAAAATTATGTTGTTTAATTTCACAATTTAACTGGAAATGGAGATTTTAGGTATATATATATTTATAAATATACCTGTGTACACATATAAATCCCATTGTATATATATATACACACACAAGTATATTTATAAATATACTGTGTTCTTTATTTATTTATTTTCTGGTAAATAAACCCTATTTTTTTGACAGAGTGAAGTTCTCTGTCTATATAAGATGGGGAGTTTATTTTATATTTAAAAATGTTAATAAAATAATTTTTTATTTTGTTTGTGGGGTGGGGAAACCATCCCCACTGCCACCCAGCCAAGGGGAGGCAATTGTGTGAGTCACACAGGCCGCTGCTCCTTGTGGGAGGCGGACTGTGTGAAGCACACAGACCGTCGCCCCTGGGGGAGGCGGGTTGTGTGCCACATAGGTCGCCACCCCCTCTGGGAGGCAGGCTGTGTGCCTCACACAGGTCGCCGCCCTGTGGGAGGTGAACTATGTGAGGGCACACAAGCCGCCGCCCTGGGGAGGCAGGGCAACCTGCGTGCCCTAACTTAGGGCTTTTTCTTTTTCTTTTTCTAAAATTTGTTTCTTTTAATTAATTTATTTAAATTTTGTTATATTATATATAATATGCATACATACTATGCATATATATATATATTTAATATATGTATAGATTATGTATGTTTAAATGATTTGTATTGGAATTTTAAAATGGTTTTTTTAAATAGATATATTTAAAGAATAATTATATATTTAAATATACATATATAAATTGGTATATACATCAAGTATATACATTTATATATATATTTAATATATGTTTGTTTGTAAATATAATTTATTTTATCATCAAAGTTGAAATAAAATTGATTTTATAATCAAACAACTTTATTTAAAATTTTATTTTGATTATGATGTATAATCGGGAAATTTGAGAATATTAAAAGGATATTTTAGAGGTATACATTTAAATGATATTTAAATCTTAAAAAAAAAGGAATTTCTTTAAATGATTATTTCATTATTATAGTGGAATTGAAATTGACTTTATAACAAATGTTTTTATTTAAAATGTTGATGTTATAATCAAATGATTTATTTAAAAAAGTTGATGTCATAATCAAATGAGGTTATTGAAAAAGAATGTTTTAATCATTATGTGTAATTGGAGAAGATGAAATCAAATTATTGGTTTAAATTCCTTAAAATTGCTAATGTGATTTGAGTTACTAATGAATATGTGCAAATAAGGTTAATTATTTAATTGATTTCCTGCGCTACGTCATTGCTTGGCTTGGGTTTAGGAAACCCTAACATTAGTTTATTGAGTTGCCTGAATTGCTTTTTAAGTGAAGTTTTCGTTCATTCTCTATGTTGGGCAATTGAGTCAATTGTTTATGTAAGTCTTCCAGATGGGGTTTTTAATTATTTGAGGTTGTCGTAGTATGTTGTCAACCTTTGTTTTGCATTGGGAAGTGTGTATAGTGGTATCTTGTTGTCTTACCTGGTTTTCTCGAATGGGGATGGTTTTTGCCTCCTTGGGATTAGGAGAGGGTTATGTGGTTTGTGCCTCCTTTGGAAGGAGTGGGTTTTGTAATTTGGTTTCCTCTAGTGTTTGGAGAGGGTTTTGACCTTTGTTGCCTCCAGTGTTTGGAGAGGGTTTTGACCTTTGTTGCCTCCAGTGTTTGAAGTGAGTTTCCTTTGTTCGTTGCCTCTTTGGATTGGAGAGGTTGTCTTATCTAGTTTACCCATTGGATTGTGGTTTTGTACCGTGTGTGTTGTCGGTAGGAGAGTGGCTCTTTGTGGGGGTCTGGCACACAAAGGGGTGCCAGGGTAACTCACCTAGGGTTTAATCAAGTGATAATTTAAAAGAACTAATGGGGAACTTTCACACTAATAAAGATAATGAATGCCTCTCTCGGGAAGCATGCGTTTGTTAAGGCTCGAGATGAGACGAGACGCATAGTTTTGCATGAGGGTCTGGCGGCTGGTAGAGGCAAGCCAGGGTAACCCAAGATGGGGGTCCGATAGCCTAGGAAGGTTGAGCTAGGGTACTCATAGCAATTTATGCATGACACTCTTCCTACGTCAGCAGTCAATCAGTTATTGTGTAGTGTACAAATGATGTACATGATCATTGTGCCCTAGAAGCATTGTAACTTTGTGTTAAGTGATATTGTGGTTGTAGTTGTTTCAGTTCAGTTATGTTTTAGCTTGTGTCTAGAGGTAGATGATCTTGTGTTGGATTCCTTGTTACTATCTCCTAGCACGAGGGGTGAGCCTTCGGGTATCACACGGTTGGGTGGAACATGCACATTTATCTGTTGGGTTATCTTCTTGTTCGCGTGGATGAGATTTCCAGTTGGAGAGCTCGTGGGATTCAGTTTTCATTTCTTGCTTTATTCATTTCAGTTGGAAACTTGTAATTTATTACCCCTCATTGTTATCGAGGTGGAATTTATAATATGTAATTATGCTTTTGGATTTATCTTATTCGGGGAATGAGTGTTGTATTCTTATTGTAAATTTATTGTTATCTGAAATCAAGTGGTATCTCTTATCCTTTGATGTATTTTATCATGTATGGAATGTATGTGTATTTAATTTGTTAAGTAATTAAATGTTATGTTTTCAATTCATGTTTCTTGTTTGGGTTTAAGTAATCTCAGTCACATAACCTTAGGGGTTGGTTGCAATGGGTAGTGAATCTTGCATGTTAATTATACTTAAACAAAAGAAAAATTAGTTCGTTTGTGTAGTAAATTTGAAACTTCCCCTAGGGTTGCGTGGCGGGGCGTTACATGATGAGAGAAGGAATTTAAAATTACTTTAAATGCATTGGGGGATTAAATGTGAATTAAAAATTCACATGGGGAATGGAGTGTCTTCTTCAAAAAGAGAAAGCTTTTAATGAAGTTGACTAAGGACACATTCCATAAATGATATGGGGATTAGGTTGACCTAATTAGGTGATTAAGGTTGTGCAAGTACTTGATTAGATAAATTAATGAGAGATTAGAGGCAAGTGGGAAATGATAGAGGATGTGACCCTAATGATGATTAGGAGTGTGCACATCTTAATCATAAATTAATTATGACTTAAAAAAAGGGTTAGATTGTTAAGAAGGATTAGAGATCAACTTAGAAAAGTTGGAGGATGTGACAATGAGAGGGAAAGTGAGGAATTTAAAAATAAATTTAAAATTTCAAAAGATAATATGACTAAATTAAATAAAGTGATATATTTATTTAATTTAAAGAGGAAAGAGGGGAAAAATATTTATTAAATTAAATACTTTGGAAACCTTATGGAAGACATGAAATATTAATTAAATGAGTGATTTAATTAATACCGACAAAGAGGATGATTTAAATGAGCAAATGGATGATTAAGGAGATGACTTTGACCATATGGAAGTGGTAAAATTTGGATGTCTACATTTTTCCCCTCTTCAAAACACTATTAGGATAATAGGGTTTCAAAGAAAATAAAATACAAATGACTCTATGGAAGAAGCGACCGGAAAAGAGATGCCCCAGCGTGGAAGAGCTTGCGTAAGCTACCCAAACAGAGGTGAATTAAAGGGGATGCCCTAGTCTCACAAGAGAAGGCTTATGATGGAAGATTGGGAGGGAATGGTAGGGTATGCCCCCTCAAGAAGGTGGATGGGGAAGGAAAAAGGGGCCCCGGGAAACTTCTTGAAAGTATGAAGTGGTATATGTCATTGGAAAGAGCACAAAAAATAAAGAAGATTGACGCTTGAATGAAGAAAAATGGGTTTACAGTGTGCAAATGGAGGCCCCGAGAAGATAGAGGGTGAGTGAATTAGCTAAGGGGGAAAAAAGTTTAAATAAAAGGAAAAAATCCCCTTTAGGTTAAAAAGTGAAAAGGGAGGGAAAAAAGCTTTAAAAGGTAATTCTAGGAATTACCTCTCCTCATTTGGACAACTGTGAAATGAGGAGGAGAGGGCAAGAGGGAAGAGACACGGTGCCAGAGTACGATACAAACATCATTCACTAGGCGGACGAGAGACAACGATTCTTCGTCAAGTGTGTCATGCCACACTAGGTTAGTTCGAAACCCCACTTTGTAATTTTGGTCAATTTGTTTTATTTTTTTCAAAAAAAGAAAATATGGGTTTTGTTGGGCTGGGTGGGAGGAAAAATGGGTTTAGAGGAAAAAAAAAGCATTTTGGGGGGGGGGTTAGGGTTTTGTGTGTGTTGTTGACGTGCAGGGCCACCTGCGCCTGGGCAGGTCCGCCTGAGCTTGGATGGGCTTGCCTATGAGCATGAGCGGGTCCACCCGGGCTCAGGCGGGTTTGCCTACAGGCTCTAGTGGGTTCGCTCGGGCTTGGGCGGGCTTGCCCATGAGCTTGGGTGGGTTTTCCTGGGTTGGGGCGGGCTCACCTGCAAGCTTGGGCGAGTCCACTCGGGCTCGGGCGGGTCCACCCTTGCTCAGGCGGGCTTGCCCGCGAGCTCGGGCAGGTCCGCCCGAGCTCGGGTGGGCTCGCCTGTGAGCTTAGGCAAGTTCGCTTGAGCTAGGGGTAGGTCCGCCCAGGGGCCTGGGCTAAGCCACCTAGGGCCTAGGGTGGGGCCAAGATGACCGAAAAATACCCAAGGGCAGGGGGAAAATGGGGGAAATGATGGGATGGAGAAGGTGAATCCCGAGGTGAGAAGGAGTAAATGGGGGCAAAATGACGCCAAGAGAAACTAACAAAGTGTGGGTGCTATGGATGCAGAATGTTGAGAGCTTGCAGACGTGGGAGAGACGATTAGAGGTGCTAACGAGATGTATGGCATCGATGACGGGTGCAGATCACCAGAGGCTAGCAGAGGCAGGACTAGTGCATATGCTATCATACCCGATGATTAAGGCCTAGAGGGCCATGCTGACAGCCTTGATAGAGCGCTGGGACTCGGCGACATTGACATTTCACCTACCGATTGGAGAGATGATAGTGACTCTGGAGGATGTTTGGCAGATTTTGAGGCTCCCCATAGCAGGGCTTGCGGTTAGCGAGTGTTGGGTAGCGGGCGAGGCATTGGACGAGTCCATGTATGTTGTATTTGGTAGTGACGATCTACTGATTCAGCGGCAACAGCTGTATGTGGACAGGTGCTTGTCTTGCAGGGTACCGACATTGTCATTGTACCTAGTGGGATTGATTAGTGGGATCTGAGTACCAGATCGGAGTGGGAGATTCTTGCATCTCAGGTTCGTCGAGGTGATTCGGCATATCATCGAGGGATGAGAGGGTTAGTTTACATGGGGGACTTGCATGCTAGCACAATTGTACCGGGACATGCACCAGGTATGTTATCAGAGGTCATTGAGTGTGACACATGTTACATTGCTACAGGTCTGGGCTTGGGAGCACATCGGGGTGACTAGGCCGATCATGCAGAGAGCAGGGGAGCAGGATGACAAAGAGGTTGTGGCCTGGGGATGGGGGGCAAAGGTGGGAGTGATACTACGGTATCAGGATGTTAGAGATGTAGATGTATGGAGGAGCCGATTGGATGATGTGCAAGCGGAGATGATAGTGTAGCGTCCTTATATGCTACGACGCTTCAGGGGTTGGAGGGACGATGAGGAGGCACATAGTGGTTACTTCTTCACCCATTGTTATATTATTGGGATGGTCCGCTTGTGGTGGAGCTGCACAGACCCGATCGGGTGACACGACAGTTTGGAGTGAGGTAGGATATTCCCGTGGGCGGGTGATGTTCCGACGACTGAAACGAGAGCGGCCATGGGGAGTTGAGCTGGATCTGGATGTAGTGTGGGAAGAGCTAGAGGCACTGCAATTTGTGCCATACCCAAACAAGTGGGAGGGGCAGAGAGATGCAGGTACGACAGATCGATATCAACAGTGGTTCAAGCGACATCCATCGCCACAGATTACCCCAGTAGTGTCGATTGAGGGAGCACTAGGGTTCGGATTAGAGGATGAGAGACGACTGATGGCGGAGGGACCAATACCTCGAGGGCAATAGAGAGGAGGTCAGGCGAGAGGACAGTAGGGGGAGGGACAAGAGGCAGGTAGGGCAGCTGAGGAGCCAGTGAGGGTGGACTGGAGGAGGAGACGACAACGCAAAGCCCGAGGAGGAGATGGACCAAAGGAGGGAGAGGATGAGGCCAGGGTTGTGGTACAGTAGGATAGGGGGCGGAGGTTTAGAGAGAGAGGAGCCAGGAGGCATGTACATTCCTAGGAGGTCAACAATAGGAGAGAGAGGAGGAGGCTGAGGCCAGCGGAGCGCGAGAGAGATAGGAGGCAGATGTGGCCAGAGGAGGATAGCAATGGATGAGACAGGTGGAGGGCGAGGCCAGTGGAGGGTAGGAGAGGATGACAGGGAGGGGGATCCCCCTCGATGATTGATGTGGATGAGATAGAGGCGTCGACAGAGAGTGAGGGGAATGAGCTGCGAGAGATGGACATTGACTCCGATGTGCATGATATTGCACCATTGTTGACAACACCACCTAGAGGAGAGGATCCCGCAGTGGTGTTGAGAGAGACTTTGGAGAGACTGCGCCTCAGCAAGCAGTGATTTTGGTAGAGCGGGTCAGGTTAGAGGTAGAGCTGAGGGAGCTACAGGCACGATTCAGCCAGGGTGAGAGAGATTACTTAGTCTTAGCCACGCTAGTGTTTGATGTGGAGAGGAGATTGATGAGAGAGAGAGATGAGGCACGAGACCTGCGGGTAGAGATAGAGAGATTGCGAGCGGAGGTGGTGAGGGAGCATGAGGAGGGAGATGCAGTGAGATATGAGTGAGACCATTTGGTGGCAAAGGCGGTGATATGACAGACTATTGGAGGGGGGATAGGGAAGGAGCCGTCAGAGATTGGGGCAGGGACTGCCAAAGATACAGAGGGTCTGCAGAGACAACTAGAGCAGTTATGGAGAGAGAGAGTAGATTGGCACCGGGAGCGGGCTGAGGTTAGAGATAGAGTGGACTGTTTAGAGCAGACAGTTGGGGATATGGGGTTGATGCAGCAAAGAGAGGAGGAGATGAGGAGGGAGATACGCATACTATGGTAAGAGAGAGATGTGGCACAGGAACAGGTGCAGGTCATGGAGGCAGATAGGGATGTGTTACAGGCACGTGCTCAGGTGGCCGAAAGTGAGAGGCAGGTGGTAGAGAAAAAGGTTTAGACTCTTTGGAGGGAGAGGGATGCAGCAGTGTCACAGGTTTTAGGTCTTCAACGAGAGTGGGATTATGTCAAGTTGAGACTTCAGGCACTGTAGAGGGATAGGGATGCAACAGAGGCTTGAGCACAGGCCGCGCAGAGAGAGAGAGAGATGTTGCAGAGGTACGGATACAGACACTAAAGAGTGAGCGAGACACAACACAGGCTCAGCTACAGGCAGCGCATGGTGAGGGGGCGAGCCAGGGGTAGAGGTACAGAAGTTACGTGCACAGTTACAGGTTGCAGAGGCTGAGAGAGATAGGGCTACAGAGCAGGTACAACAACTAACAGTGGCACAGGAGGCCTAGGAGTAGGAGTGAAGAGCTATTAGCGGAGATGGAGACATGTATAGATTTGAGCGGAATGCTGCTAGGCATTAGGCTGTGTAGAGAGAGGATTATATGCAGGAGTCGAGTTACTGGAGGTGCGCGTATGAGCATGCCGTCCCAGATCCGGCATAGCATATAGCGCGCTACATTGGACAAGTACCTCAGATGCTAGCATCGTCCCAGTCATTAGGGACATGTACTAGATGGTATAGTGACTATCGGTGAACTCCTTCTCCACTCGGTGGTTACCAGGGGACTCTCACCCACGAGTATCAGGGGACTCCCACGCATAGAGGGTCAGTGCCAAACTCTCCTCAGAGATCAGACGTGGGGAGTTCACAGTAGAGCAGCCAAACAGTAGATGACAGGATACTAGTTTTTTGACAGACATAGGATGGAGTGTTTAGTATTTATCAGCAGAGATCAGAGGTGCTCTACATCTTTGGATTTTGTACCTTATTTGATGACATATGATATACATTGTATTATTTTGATTATGATATGAGATAGTCCTTATTGACACTATGCATTATGTCCTTTGTGATGGATGATTTAGGTGATGTATGCATATGTATATGATATTTTATACTTATATGGATGGATGATCTGATTTATTTATGCACATGTATATGATATTTCATGCTTATGTGGATGTACGATTTGATTTATATATGCACATGTATATGATCTCGCATGTTTATATGGATGTATGATTTGATTTATTGATGCACATGTTTATGATACTTCATGTTTATGCGGATGTATGATTTGATTTATTTATGCACATGTATATGAGAATGGATGATTTGGTTTATGTATGCGCATGTTTAGGATATATCATTGTCATGTGGATGGATACTTTGGTTAATGTATGCACATGTTTATGGGAATGGATGATTTATTTATTTATGCACATGTATATGATACTACATGCTTATGTGGATGAATGATTATGCATATATTAATGTTGATAATGTAGGATGATATGAATATTTGGTATGAAATGTAACTAGGATGTAACTAAAAATATGTTTTGGCGGGTGACAATGCATGTATGATGTAAATGTGAATATGGGTGTGTATGGATTAAATGAAACTATGATGCTTAATCTAATCAGCCTATGAATCATGAAATATATTGAACTTCTAATGTAATATGAAATATGAATGAAAGATGAGTTCCTATAATGCAAACCTAAGTGTTAGTAAGGACCTGCATGGGAGTGCGGATAGGCGATAGGTGTACTGTGGGTGTGAAACTACGCCTGTCAAAAAACCATTAGTGTCCCGAGAGGAAGGTCAAGAGGGAAAAGAGTCAAGACCTTGCACAACCTAAATCACAAGTCCTAGGTCATGAAAAAGGCTGAATGGAGAGTGTATGTAGTGAAATGAGATGTAGTACAATTAAGAACGTAGTTTTCCATCTTTAGAGCATTGATTTTTGCTATAGCATAAGATACCGAATACCTTGATATGTAAGACCAAGGCGAGTTGGCATCCAATGCATGAAATAAACACAACAAACAAAAAGGCTATCTCGACACCCCAAGGTCACGATGACCTTGGTCGGGCCAGGTATTGGGATAACCACAAACACACATGGATGCCCCAACGTAACACAAGACCTCAGGGATCTTGGTGGGTACTACGTGGGACAACCAAGTAGACAACAACAAAGAAAAGATCAAGATATGCCTCTATGTTGACGAGTCAAAGCACACCATGATATGATGGATCAAGGCGACTATGACAGGTGCTGATAGTGAGCCCAAATGATAAATAGAGTCCAAAAGCATCAAAAGATTGCAATCAATTTCAAACATCCTTTGCCATAGGATCAAGGGGATGGATGGGATTGAAGAGGTCTGCTAGGAAGGATGCATCCTGTTGAGACCGATGATGGATACTAAGCTAGAATGACCCAGTTGACGCAAGATGTCTTCCATTAGCCGGATGTCTTGACATTAGGGGATCTTGTTTGTGAAGAATGAGTCAGACAAGGACTCGGACTGACACACCCTATAGACCTAGGGGCTCGGGGGCCGATCAAAGATTAGCCTTGCCTACGTGAAAGCACAGAGCCCTTGTAGTTCATGAAAAGACCATGGATAAAGTAGAAAGAGGACGGTGAAGGCAGGTGATGGACGACCAACATGGGATGGTCAGAATACCCCGGGGACAGATCAAATGATCAACCTTGCCTATGTGACAGCGCAGGGGCAATGTAGTTTGACTAAGGACGCGATAGGATGAGGTCTAGATGTAGAATGACACGATGGGGGGGCTACGTGATGACACAAACTGACCGACAAGCAAACGATTGACATAAGCTCAGAGAAGGATACTGAAAAGCTTAGGATGAGGGATAGCCAAGGTGGATCGTCCAATGCTCAATCAAAATATACCAAGCAGCCAAGGATGGGATGGGTGAGGATGATAGTACGGATGAAAGCATAAAATAACTAGGATGTCAGGTAGATAATGATTAAGCCCTCTACGAATGACGCATGTTACCAGGTTTTCGCCACCCATACTTATCCAAGGCGCCACCAAAAGGTGGTTTTCACCATAGGATGAATTTATTTCTCTTTACTATTTTTGGATTTTTTTGAATTTTTTTTTTTTTTGAATTTTTTTTTTTGGATTTTGGATTTTTAGGTGGGGTTACCAAGCGAAATTAGGTGTAGAACCTCTTTAGATGTATGATATTGATGGGTTCTTCGAGGGGCTCTCCTTCAAGAGTAGTCAATATGTATGCCCCAGATCCATATTTGGCAGCTATGATATAAGGCCCCAACCAGTTTTCCTCAAATTTTCCTTTCTTGTCTCGGTTCTGTTGGGTACGCTGATTCTCTTTAAGGACAAGATCACCAACCTGGAACTATCAAGGATGAACCTTCTTATTGTAGTTATGCTTGAGGAGGTTTTGATAGGCTTGCAGATGATCGTAGGCTTTGATTCTTCTTTCATCAAGTAACTCCAGTTGTGCAAGTTGTGCAACACGAGCATCCTCCTCACTGATAAGAGTTTTTAGGGAAATTCTCAGTGATGGGATCTCAACTTCAATTGGCAAGATGGCTTCGGCACTATAGACTAAAGAATAGGGAGTGGCACCTGTAGGGGTGCGGATGGAGGTGCGATATGCCCAGAGGGCGGGGATGAATATGGAGGTGCCAATCTCGACCAGTGTTATTGACAACCTTTTTGAGGATGCAGATAAGGGTCTTGTTGGTTGCTTCTACCTGACCATTACCCTGGGCGTAATAAGGCATTGACCAACGATGTTGGATATGAAAGGTGTCGTAGAGGTGTTTCATGGCTTGGTTTTTGAAAGGTTTTCCATTATCGGAGAGGATGGTGGATGGGATACCATATCTACAGAGAATATGGTAAATGATGAATTTTGAGATCTGAATACTGGTGATCTGTGAGAGTGGCATGGCTTCCACCCACTTAGTGAAGTACTTAGTGGCAGTAATTATGAATGTATGGCCGTTGGAGGATGGTGGGTGAATCTTGCCAATTAAGTTGAAACCCCATTGAGAGAATGGCCACGAAGCTAGGAGGGGTTGAAGGTCCTGTGCTCGAGCATGAATCAAATCTACATGTTGCTGGCAGGGAAGGCATTTCTTCACTAACTCACAAGCATCATGTTCTAATGTAGGCCAATAATATCCAGCTCGAAGAATCCTTTTGGCCAAAACCATACCATTTGAATGAGCCCCACAAAAACCACTATGTACTTCCGTTAGTGCAGTATGGGCTTTAGTCTCATTCAAACATCTAAGGAGGATTCCATCATACCTGCGACGATAAAGCGTATCACCAACGATAATGTATCAGGAAGAGCTATGAACGAAGGATTTGCATTGATTGCGTGTAAGATCTGGGGTAGAATATTATCATGGAGATAGGTGTATATGTCCTGGTACCAGGGGGAAGCGGGACCTATGAGAGGGCATAGCATGTCAGTCTCAGGAATATCATATGCCAGGATTAAAATTTGTTCCACAAGAAACTCACACTCTATTCAATCTTTAGGCATGTCAATCAGGGAGCCAATGGTAGCCATTGCGTCAACTTCTTTGTTCTATGCTCTAGGAATTTGGTCAAATTGTATGAAGGTGAAGTATTTCTTGAAATCATCCACAATGCATTTATAGGGCAACAACTTATCATATTTTGTTAGGAATTCATCATTAACTTGCTTGATGACTAACAATGAATCACCAAAGAATTTCAAGTGAGTTATGTGCCACTACTTTGCAATTTGAAGGCCGGTGAGGAGGGCTTCGTATTCTACCATATTATTGTTACATAGGAATGCTATCCTGAATGATTTTGGAATGTAGTCACCTTGAGGGGTAACTAATAAAATCCCTACGCCTGATCCATTAAGAGTATAAGAGCCATCAAAATATAGTGTCCAGGTAGGTGCGTCTGCGACTGTGTAAACTTCTTCATCTAGAAATTCAGTGTCCAGAGGGTAAGCATCTACTAGTGGTGCCTCGACCAATTGATCAGCTATGACTTGTCCCTTTATGGCTTTTCGCTCCACATACTCTATGTCAAATTCACTTAGGAGCATGACCCACTTGGCCATGCGGCTAGTTAGAGTGGTTCTGGATAACAAATACTTCAGTGGATCAATCTTTGCTATTAACTTGACTGGATGGCTGAGCATGCAATGTATGAGTTTATGTGTGTTGAAGACTACTGCGAGGCATACTTTTTCCATGGGAGAGTAGTTTAATTCATAACCGACCAGTGTCCGACTGATGTAGTAGATTGCTCTCTCTTTAGATGACTCATCATGTTGTGCCAATAATGCCCCCAACATGACTGAAGTGGCGGAGATATAAAGCAGGAGGGGTTTCCATGGAATAGGTGGCATCAAGATTAGTGGATGAGCTAAGTATTCCTTGATTTTATCGAAACCTATTTGACACTGTTGGTTCCATCGGAAGGTGGAGTCTTTCTTTAGGAGATGGGTGAATGGCTGACACTTATCTGCAAGTTGGGCTATGAACTGACAGATGGATTGCATCTTCCCTTGGAGGATTCTTAATTGTTTCAGATTGCGTGGGGGTGGCATGTCCAGAATAGCTTTCACCTTGGCGGGATCAAGTTCAATACCCCTTCGAGAGACTATGAAACCCAATAGTTTTCCTGATGTAACACCAAAGACACACTTTTTTGGATTTAGTCGTAGCTTGTAATGTTCCAACCATTCAAAGATCTTTTCAAGACGGTAGGATATTCTGCTTGGGTCTTGGATTTCCCTAACAAGTCTTCGAGATCATCCTCCATGATGATATGGATGAGGTCATGGAAGATGACCGTCATTGCCCTCTGATATGTCGCCCCCGCATTTTTGAGACCAAAGGGCATAACGTTGTAACAAAAAGTACCCCAAGGTGTTGTGAAGGTGGTCTTGTGTTGGTCCTCAAGTGCAATTCAGATCTGATTATAACCAGAGAAACCATCCATAAGGGATAACATCTCATGTCCTACAGTGAGGTCGACCAACATGTGAATATTAGGTAGAGGGAAGTCATCTTTTGGGCAGGCCTTGTTAAGATCCCTAAAGTCTGTGCAGATATGAATGTCTCCATTTGGTTTAGAGACTGGTACTATATTGGAGATCCAATCAAAGTAGTCAATTGGTCTGATAAAATCTGCATCTAGTATTTTCTCCAGTTCCTTCTTGACTAATAGTGCCACCTGTGGGTGCATCTTACAGAGCTTCTGTTTGACAGGCTTGGCATTAGGGCAAACGTCTAGATGATGAACCACTAAAGCGGGGTCCAAGCCTAGCATGTCTGAATATGACCAAGCAAAGTTAACAATACCCTCTTGGAGTAACTGAACAATGACTGCATATTCCAGATCTGAGAGTGATTTGGCCACATATGTGATCTTAGGAGTTTCGGTGGTGCCTAGATTAACTTTTCGAGTTTCTTCAATTAGAATGGACGACCGTGTAGATAACTAAGTTCCCACAAGGGGAAGATGAACATCTCCATCCTCCAGCACATCTTTGAGGTTTTCACCATCAGATGTGTCCTTTATTTTTACTTTTTCAAGGTCAGAAAGTGCCTTGGGGAGGTTTTCACCAGATGACTACTTTTTATTTTTCTTATTCTTATTTTTGCGACTGGAGTGTTCATCCTCCCCCAATCCCATGAGGTTGAAATATGTATCTGTAGACATATTGACGGGTGTGCTGTCATGTAGGTCCCAATCAAGAAGCTCAGGGTGAAGAAGGGATAGGCTAATGGTACAGATGGATAGGCATTCAAACATGGATGACAGGTCAGTGTGATTGACATCATCGTATGCACGTATGATGGATTCCTCCTCGAGTATGTATTCCAATGAGCTATCATCCACAACAACACTATTGGAAGTATTAGACAATGTTGCAGGGCCTTTCTGCTTTTTTTTGTATCCGATGCCTATGTTCTTTGGCAACTTTGATGTATCAATAGGTTGCAACCGCCCCTGTTCTTCTTTACCTAGGCCCCTGCCTTGGTAGTTATACTTTTCTGCAAACTTAGCTAACCAAGGATATGCTTCCTGAAAGTATTCCTTTAGAGGAGGATCTGGTTGGGGTTCTTCTCGGTATGCCCATTGACTTATATCCTCTTATGGTGCATTTGTCTTTATGTTGGGAGACTAGAAAGTGGTGGTAAGGATGTTTTTACCACTGAAGGTGATGGTCTTGTCTTCCTTTGGAGTAGCATGTGAAGGTTGACCGTACTCGTGTGGTGACAGGGGCATGGTGGCTACATTAAGAGTAGTATGCATTTCGTATTCACCACACCCCTTGTCAATGATCTGGACTTTTGTGATTGTAGGATTGGTAGTGGAAGATGGAGTGGCTGTCATGGTGGAGGGTGGATTAGCAGATGATGACTAAGATGCCCCCATTTCAACCCTAGGAAAATAATGTAAATGGGGAAATGATGCTTCTAAAGTGTGGTAGTATTTAAATGGTTGGGGGTCAACATAGATGGTAACCTCTTGTCCATTGACCGAGAATTTTAGGCACTGATGGTATGTGGAGGGGACAACTTGCATAGCATGGAGCCATGGGCGGCCAAGGAGGAGATTATATGGTAAGTCCAGATCAAGGACATGATAGGTAGTATACTGAACCATAGGTCCAACTTGGATAGGAAGACTGATAATTCCTTTGGAATTTCTTTCTGCATTATCATAGGCCTTGATCATGATGATTTGATTACTTAAATCTACTTGAGTATACCCCACCTGTTTTATGAATTTTAGAGTACATAGATTGAGGGCAAAGCCATTATCTACCAAGACCCTTTTTATTTTATGGCGGGCAACCAAGACTTCGATACGCAAGGGGCGATTATGATTGGCATCGATATTTGGCATGCCATTTTGGATGAAGTGCAGCTGATAAGATAAAGCCAGGTGTCCTACCAAAGCTTGGAATCATGTAGGATCGATGTCATTAGGTACATGGGTTTCCTATAAGGCTCTGTTGAGGATTTTTTTATGTACAGGAGAAGACTTAAGTAGATCCAAGATTGAGATATGAGCAGGGGTCTTCCCTAAGTGATCCAAAATGTTGTATTTAGAGTTTATAGGACTTGGCTGGATGGGTGCGGAGGCCACAGGGACAGTGATGCAGGCTCGTTGTGTAGTAACAACACATTGAAGGTCCTTGGCCTTGACATGTATCATAGATATACGAGGTTATACCTACTCAATGTAATGAATAATACCCTCATAATTGAGGGGTACATTCTTATAGCTTACGTTATTTGTGTTGTTGTCTTGGGGATTGTTGTTGGAGGTGCTCGTGCCTTGATTATGGTTTGGAAAGGCATTTTGATATATCTGTAATTGAGCATTAGATGACGAAGCTTGACTAGCGTCGACTTTGATATCTCCTCGATCAATAAGATCTTGGACATAGTTTTTGAGACCTTGACACTTATTTAGAGTGTGTCCTTTGATTTTATGGAACTCACAATATTCATTTTCCCTAAATCATGCAGGCTTAGGTTTGGCTTCGTCAAGCGGTTTGGTGATGGGGTAGGTGATCAGGTAGTTGATCTATAACAACTTATTGAAGACAACACTCAGGGGTTCTCCTAATTGAGTATATTGGTGTTTAGCATTGTCTGACTATTCTGATTCGGTTGTTGAGGAGGATGAGGTGCCCCCTGTGGTATGGATATGGTGTTAGGTATGGATGGTTGTTGTCTCTGGGCTGTATTAGCCACCTGAACATGTTTAGTATCAGTGACGCCATCATTTACTGCATTCTTGTTCTTGTTCCAAAAACGTGGCTTGACACCAAATGACCTTTCTTTATAATGGTTATGTATTTTGATGTGCCTTTTAGCAACAAGGGAACATTCAAGGATAGGTCCCTTTTCCACTAGCTCAGTGAAAGTGGTGATACAATGGAACCTAAAATTATGAGCCATGTTGAGATGAGAGTTCTCCAGAAAGAGGGTGACCATGTCCTCTTTTAGAGTGGTTTTCATTCGGCTCACTAGTGCACACCACCTTTGAAGGTAGCTAGAAAGGGTTTCCCCCTCACGTTGTTTCTCTTTGAGGAGATCTAAGGTGTCAGTGTCCTTTCCCAAATTGAAGGAGAAGTAGGAAACAAATTTTTCAGACAGGTCCACATAATATTTTATGGACCCTCGTTCGAGGCTCATGAACCACTCTAGTGCATTGCTTGTTAGGCTTCGCAGGAATAGGCACAAGAGATAGTTGTCATTGTGCATAACCTCTTGACACTATGAGTAAAACTCCTATAGGTGGGCCTTAGGATCTTTGTTCCCCCTGTATCTGTTGAATTTTGGTATTTCAAAATTTTTAGGGAAGGGGATCAATGAGATGGATGGATCGAATGGATATGGGCATATGTCTTCGAATTTGAATGATTGTTTTCCAGTCCTAGCTTGAAGATCTTTCAGAGCGGCTTTGATTTCTAACAGATCTGAATTGACCGGTGGCGTAAGAGATAAAGGTGGGTTGGATGGATATGGATAGTAGGATGATAAAGGGTCATGTTGAGAGAGCGTCAGAATGTTGAGGTATGGATTTTGGTAGTGGGATGATGACATCCCTTCCTAGTATTTCAAGGGATTTTGTTGGTACGGGGGTTGTTGTTGTGATGTTTGGTATGGATTTTCTTGATAAAAATGTGAGGTAGGCTATTGAGGAGCTTGCATGTGAGGTTGCGGATTGACCTGCTGATACTGAGGGTGTTGCTACCATTGTTGGGAGACCGCATAAGGTGGTTGTTGTTGGGATTGCTGTTGGTTATGGTAATAATGATGTTGTGGTGGTTGTTGATGTGATGTGAGATGCTGCATGGGTCGAGATGGGATGTTGTATTGTGTTTGAGCTCACAGATGTAGAATGGATGCGAGGAATGGGGATATGGTTTGAGTGGGAGGTTGAGACAGATTGCTTTGTGATTGGTGTGGTGGTTGTTATGAAGAGAATGAAGGGTTATATGGCGGTTGTTGTTGCTGGGGCAGCTGAGATAACATAGGGGTGTTTTGCAAAGTAGGTTGTTGGGTACCAAAGGCGACATTCGGTTGGGATGTACCTTGTGGCAATGATGGAGGTGGTAGGTTAGATTGGGGAGGCTATGGAGATGCATATGAAGGCGATGGTAGGTTTGTGGCTCCAGAAGGTGGAGGCAATGTAGTAAAAGGGGTGCCCCCAGCGTTGATGGGATGTTGATTTGAAAGGGGTGGTGTCATTAGCATTAATGGTGGTTGTTGCGGAATGCTTTGTGGCATGCCAAAGGAAAATGAATCATTAGGATTAGTTGTTTGAGGAGCCCCTACGACTGAGATTGCGAGATGTGGGGGATTGCTAATGGGATACATAACGACATTGCCGAATTCAGGTTGATTCAACCTTCCACTGGAGAAACATTGGGGACATATGAACTCCCTGGTGCATTTTGTGAACCTTGGGGGATGTTAGATGTGGAACCGTTGTATTTGGATAAGTCAACACTTGGTGGAAGTTTGACACCTTTTTCAATGAGATGCGCCAAGATTTCTTCCCCATGTTTTTTGAGGAGGCGATCTGTCATTTGCATGTTGATAGGGTTACTAAAGTGTTCCTCAAATGTAAGTTCAAGTTGGTTGACCATGTTCTCATCCCTAGGTGGTGATGTGTTTTGACCATCAATATTGGATTGTGATGATGTACCATTGTGTGGATCCCGAGGGATGTTCGTATTGTTATGGGGGTCTTGTGAGGCATTAACTGCGTTTTTCGGATCTTGAGGGATGTTTGGTTGGGATTGTTGTTCGACCATTTTCCTTGTTTGTGATCGGGTCTGAACAGGCATACAAGATGATATGATGGACTAGGATGCTAGGATGACCTTGGTGATGAAAGGATTGATTTGATTTGATGATTGATTAGCTGACAAGGATGTGGCTCGATGGGATTGATTTTATTTGATGATTGATTAGTCGACAAAGATGTGGCTCAATAGGATTGATTTAATTCGACCAAAGTGGATTTTGTTTGATGAGATCAGATTGGGTTGATTGGTAGATAATTGGTCGATCTGGATTGGATGATATGATGATTTTATTTGGATTGATGATTGATTAGGATGAATGATAATGATCAAAATCTGAAACCGAGTTCGAGAGTGATCCTTGGTAATGCTAGGTGTTGATTAATCAACTAAAGGGTGGATGTGTGATAATGACACCGAATCAAACTTGAGATTGAAGTGGATTGATTGGGCCGACAAGGATGACCGACTTAGGATAGATGACAATCCTAAGTCGGTTGTGATGGAAGACGATTAGAGATGAAAACCTAGGTCAATTCAGATAACTACTCTAACAAGGTTCCAATGGAATAATGGTGATCTGAAATGGAGAAACGACAACCAAAACATGGGTTTGAAATGGGTAAATGAGGACTCTGAATGGGTGAATGGATGGTCGAATTGAGGGGATGAACGTTTAGGATAGCAAATGGATTCTTGAAATAGGTGTACGGATGTTCAGAATGGGAAGATGAGTGATTGAAATGATGAAACGAGGGTCTCAAATGATGAAACAAATGAAAAAGCTAATCAGTCAAGGGTCAGGTCCGCCCAAGGAAGAAAAGATGGTCAAATTTTGTCAAAACTGGCCTGAAAGGGGTGGGTCAAGGGTCAGGTCCACCCCTAGATGGGTCAAGTCCACATGTGGAGGGAAAGTTCGCCTGTCCAGAGGTCAAGTCCGCCTGTCAAGAGGGCAGGTCTGCCTATGAAGCAAAAGTTGGTCAAAAATGGCTAAAACAAGCTCCAAATGACTGGTTTATAGGTCAGGTCCACCCCTGGATGGGTCAGGTCTACCCCTAGAGAGAAGGTCTTCCTGTTGGAAGGGCATGTCCGCCTATGGAGAAAAAGCTGGTGAAAATTGGCTGAAAAAGGCTGGTTCAAGGTCAAGTTCACCTATTCAGAGGTCAGGTTCGCCCCTGGACAGGTTTAAACTTGACTTTTGAAAAAATGACTAAGGCAAAGAACTCAAAACACAACAATCGATGAGAGCCACGGGAGACACAAAATAACCCACAAACAAAGGGAATAATTTTATTATTAGGAAAGTAGACTTCTTACATGTGGGGATCTCAAATCCCCAGTTCTACAACACATGCAAGCTATAGAAAGCTACAAAATAACCGTTTCGCAATATGCGAGCTTGTCCCCAAAAGTTACCCAAAAATTAGAAACCCGCCCATAAATAGAGCTCCTCTTTAGTTTGGAGCCAAAACAACATTCAAATTTGAGTTTAGGCGGTTTGGCGCCGAAAAATTATAAATTGAAGTTCAAATTTCAAAAGAATATTTACAATTGTATCTTCTAGAAAGTGCGCCAACTTCCGGGGGCCATAACTTTGATTCCGGGGCTCCAGAATACTTCGAACCGTTGAACCGTTGGAAAGGTCTATCCAAAGAA
>VDFB02072795.1:101476-120224 GCA_007258455.2 Sequoia sempervirens
CTTCCTAAAATTGTGAAGAATGATTTTTTTTCATTTATCTAATTCAATTGCTTCTATTATGAATTGAAGAAAGATAGGGGGTATCCATATAATATTATTTAAAATTAGGGGAAAATTTATAAGTCCATGTCAATTTTTATAATTGCAAACAAAAATGAATTTTTTACCTTTGATTGAAATCACCCCATTGGTTTTCATCCAAAAGGTAGAACTAGGCAATTTGTCTTAAAAAAGGTCAACCTCTTGTACAAAATGATAAGAAAACCTTCTAATTATAACTATAATTTATATGGGTTGTGTGATGATAATTTTATGCATAATATCAAGGATAATGGTTTCTTGATTATGGATAATGATTCAAATAACACTAAAGGTTGGCATAACCTTATCAAATATTTGCAAAGAAAATTAAAATTAAAGTAACAAAACATTCAAATGATTTATAAATTGAAACAAATTAAAAACTCTCCTAAAATATTTGCATAGATTCAAGAATAACCCAATTTGAACCATGCTTACCCCACATAGTCTTCAAGGGGCCTATAATCATATGAAAGATTTACCAAAAAAAAAATCATAAAAAAAAAATAGATAGCATGATTTAATAGATTGAAACGAATTAAAAAAATTCTCATAGAATAACTAAAGAGCTTGGGCATAACCCATGTTTACAAGTCATAAGAAAGTGAGTCCAAGATTTACAAATTAAAATTAAAATTAAAACAATTTAGATAACATTATTTAACAAATCAGAATTAGGGTTAGGTTTCACGTTAAGGTTATTATTAGGATTAAGGTTAGGGTTATAATTAGATATAGAATTAGGGTTAGGGTTATAGTTCAGATTAAGGTTTACTTTACAATTAGAGATAGAATTAGAATTAAGGTTATTATTAGGATTAAGGTGAGGGTTATAATTAGATATAGAATTAGGGTTAGGGTTATAGTTCATATTAAGGTTTACTTACAATTAGAGATATAATTAGAATGAGGGTTAGGTTTCACGTCAAGGTTATAATTAGGGTCAGCGTTATAATTATAATATTATTATTTAATATATTAAATTCTATTTATATAATTATTATTAAAAAAAATCGCATAATGTATTATTAAAAAGAATGTTGTAATTGACTTAAATTAACTTGTAAATAATTTTTATAAATATATCTATTTTATCTAACGAGTATATTATATGTAATGCTCATGAATAGATGGTAGTTAAAAAGAGAAAATAGAATAAAATAAATAAATAAAAGTAAACGACATGAAGTTCAACCATGCTCTCCTTATGATCTATTGTGTTTTATTTTATTTTAAAGAAAATGAGATTTGTTTGGTCATCCATTGTTGACTACTAGTTACCTATGTGTTCCACATAATAAAATAAAATTCCTAAAAATTAGATGAATATTTTATTTTTACCACCATTCCATAATAATCAGAGTAATGGCAACGCGAAAATCGCTTATATCGGGTGAAAATTGTGTACCAATTAGATTCAAGAGAATTGATTTTTGAAATATATTTTGCTATATAATTTGCATCTATACATTGATAATAGACTGAAAAAATTCAAATAGAAAAAATACTAAGTTCTCATTGGTTAAAATGATAGTTATTAATAACCTGTTAAATTCTGGTGGTGCCTATAGTTCCCTGCAGGAACTAATAATAATTACGCCAAAGACATTAACAGAGGCGGTGTTCCCTATCTAAACAGAGGCGACCAATTTTTTCAGGTGAACGGTTAAAAAAGTGTTCCTGGAGCTAAAAAAAAATAATAATAACGCCGAAGACATTAATAGGCGGCATTCCCTATCTGAACAGAGGTGACCGGGTGAACGGTTAGAAATGTGTTCCCTACTTGAACAGAGGCGACCTATTTTTTCAGGTGAATGGTTAAAAATGCTTCTTAAAATGCAAGATGATGAAAGACATCTCGTCTGTTCATAATTTTTCGGTCGTCATTCCACCGCTTTTATTTGTTGGGAAATAACACTTTAAAAAAGTGAATATTTTAATGAAATGCAACACTAGTAATTGTATGAAGAGAGCAGTTATCAAAACCCTAACGCACTGTAAACGCCGCGCAGCTTCAGAACGTTGTAAATATCGGCAAAACAATAGTCCGTTCGCTTTTTAATTGGAGAATCCGGTGGATTCAAAGCCCACGTAGCACTCACAACCAGATCCAGAAATATGAAGAAAAAGGCAAGAGAACGTGGTGGGTCTGAGACAGAAAGAGCCAAGGTAGAAAATTCGATGGAGCCCACGCCTAAGCCAACTCTATAGGGTTTTACCCAGGAAATAAGGCCCACCATCCTCCACGCCTGCTGCATCAGCAAATCCTGCCACAGACTTTCCTTCCAATTTCCAGATGAAATCATTGAGGTCATTTAGCAAAAATCATTATTTTGTTTTTTCTCTAAGGCAAGAATTTTTTAAATATACCCACAATAACTGGGAAGTCAAGGAATGGGTTATTAAATCTTTCATGATCTAGGTAGGGGATATCTAGCATGCACCTTTTGAGACCCTGACCATGCCGTATGGTGCTCCAATAAGGCTCTTGGATTATCTATGATCAAACTTGTTATGTGCAAGCATGGGATATTGATTTTCACCCAGAAGGTATCACTAAATCCAAATACCCAATGTGGGTCGAGTTTCCCTTCCTCAACCTAGCATTACATCCCTTTTTGCTAGATATAGCAGGTCAACTTGGTAAAGTCTTGTGGTGCAAGCATCACCCCAGGGTCTGCATCGAGATGGACCTTAATCAACCACTCCCTAACTCCATCAAGCTTGAAGGTCCAGGCTTTGAATTTTCTCAGCGCATTATTTATTAGAATAAGCCCAACATTTGTTTTTACTACAAAAGGGAAGGGCACCTCATCCACAATTATCCCTTCTGTAAGCCAAAGTCCTCTCAACCACCTGCAGACAACCATTGGACTGTTGTTCCATCATCTAGTGGTGATCCTCATAAGTTTGCTTCCTCTCAACCCTCTTCGCCCCTCTTGCTTACTGCTCCCCCTAAGCCAAACAATCAACCTCCTCCTTGTTCACCCCCCTCTTCACTCAAATCACCCCCCCAAGCCTAATAAAACTTCCTTTAAATAGGTTGTTTTAGGATCGCAACCTAGGGCCTCAAAACGAAAAAAGGAGACCCCTCTTAATGGACAAAATGTTGCACCTGAATCAAGCTTGCCAACTCAAGATAAAGTCCTTTCGTCAATTCAACCCCAACTACCTTCCCACGCGTCACTTGGTGTTGACTTCATTATGGACTCCCTTGAACATAACACTACTTCATTTGGCCAAAGCTATACAAGTGTGAATCGGTTTAATATACTTTAGTCCGATGAGGAAACCCTCCCAAACTCCTCCCAATGAAGTGAAAAATACAATCATGGAATATGCAGGGACTGACCCTCCCCGCTCATAAATTTTAGGTCAAAAATTCCATCCAAATTAATCAAATTGATGTCTTAATGCTACAAGAAGTGAAAGTTGGATTTGTTCGGATCAAGACTACCCTTGCTTCAATGTGGCCTAATGCGATATTTCTGCATACTAACCATTTTGATGGTAGTGGTGGTGTTGTTTTGGGCCTTGGTCCTTGGCTAGCTAAGCATATTGTGGCTAATGAATTTGATCCTAACAATCATTTTGTTTGGGCTACTACTCTAATCAATGACATGTTGGTGGGGTTTTGCTCGATTTATGCTCCTAATTCACTTGTGGAGAGAACCTTGCTGTGGGAGTGGCTTCTCACTAGTCTTCCCAATGTTGAATGGGTCTTGGGAGGGGACTTTAATGTGGTGAAGCATCCTTTTGACCGTAGTTGGGGTGGTATTTCCTAGTTAAACCAATATAAACTTGAAGCTTGGTTGTTGGCCCATAATTCTTTAGGTGTGCACAATCCTCTCATGGGAAATTTCAACCTTCATATGCCTCATTGGTTCACATGGAATAATTGTAGAGAAGGAAACTTAAGAAAAATGAGTCAGCTAGACAGATTTTATATTTCTCCTAATTGTCCCATTATCCCTTCGTTTGATGGTTGTCTTGTTTCTTTAGACCTTTCAGCCACTCTTTCTAACCACCTCCCCATCTTCACCACTCTATCCCTCTCGAATTCCACACCCCCTTCCAATGACCTTCCCTTCAAGTTGAATGTTACTCATCTCCAAAACCAGGATTGCATTGATGTTCTCCTTGCCATTTGGCATGCGAAGCCAAGACCACAAAAGGTAGTTGCATTAGTTAGTGGGAGAAAACTATTGCTAGATGCACTGTATTTCTTCATGAATATGGGCGTAGAGCTATAGCAAAACGTCATAGGTTTGAGAAATCTCTTAAAGGACAGCTTGAATATGGGAGATCACGTTTGGCGCATGACCCTTGCAACATCTCATTGCAACAATCTGTGGCCAACGCTAAAAACATGCTTCAAAAAATCATTGTGTATAAAGGGAAAGGTGCTCAAATTCATGTCTGGATGCAATGGATTAACGATGGTGATCGTGGTTCCAAATTTTTCTTTCAATATCTTAACCATAAGCATAGGATGGAACACATTATTGCAATCAAATATGTTGATGGTTCACTACAAAAAATTCATTCGGAGATCATGAATACATTCTATGAGCACTTCAAAAACCTTTTTACTGATGAATCGGCTAATGACACCCTCCTTCCCATCCTTGAGGATAGTATTTTTGGTTGTATCCCCAAGAAAATAGACCTTGAATATAGTAAGTTCCTCAACCACCTCCTCTCCATTGATGAAATTGATGCTACCCTTCAATGCATGGCATTAGAAAAAAGTCTTGGTATTGATAGGCTTCCGGTGGAGTTCTATAGAGCCCTTTGGCCTCATATTCGTGAGGATTTTTATAATGTTTACCTTGAGGGAATTGAAACTAGTTCCTTAGGAAAGGTGATTAACCAAGGACTAATTAAACTCATTCCCAAAGGCAAGGAAGAAGATATTGTTAATGGGTGGCAGCCAATTACCCTCCTTAACACATCTTACAAAATAATAGCCAAAGCGTTGGCTCGAAGAATTAAACACATCTCCCAAATGATAGTGCGTCCAGAACAAACCGGTTTCTTGGGGGGAAGATTTATCTTAGACAATTTGATTCTTGCCTGGGAAATTGCTAAATGGGCTCAACAATCTGCTCAAGATTCATTAATTGTAAAGATTGACTTTGATAAATTCTATGATAGAATTCATTGGCCTTTCATTATTAATATGTTGAAATGGCTTGGTTTTGGCATTAAATTATGTGATCAAATCAGCATGCTTTTTAGGGATGCAAATGCTAGAGTGGTTGTTAATGGGAGTCTTTCTCCTTCCTTCCCCTTACAAAAATCCATTTTCCAGGGCTGTCCACTTGCTCCCTTCCTTTATGTCCTTGTTGTTGATGCACTAGGCTATCTCTTTCAGCATGCTCATTTGAATAGGCTTATTCATGGCATTCCACTTCCAAGCAATGCTACTACACTTAACTCACATTTTGCAGATGATAGCATGTTGTTTATATAGAATTCTGAGGAAGAGAATAATACCTTGGATATATTGGAGTTGTTTTGTATTGTTTTAGGCTCCAAATTGGTAATGCACAAAACTGAATTTATAATGACTCGCCCCAACCCTCAACCACCTTGGATTCCTAATGAATGGCGGGAAGTGAAACATGGGACTATAATGAGATATCTTGGTATCCCCTTTGGCATTGGAGTCACCCTTAAAGAGATGTGGTCTCGATTCTTACATAAAGTTAAAAAAAAACTTTTGAATTGGACAAATAAGTTCCTCTCTATGGCTGGTCGAATCCAAGTAGCAAACAAAATTCTTTTGGCCAATCATGTCTACATCTCTTCATGTTGGTTGCCCTCTAAAACATGTTACAACCAATTGACGCAGCTTATCAGAAACTTTTTTTGGGCTGAATAGGGTAATAAAAAAGGCTTGCATGTTACTTCATGGACTCATTGCATTCAGCCAAAAGAGAAAGGAGGGTTGGGAATTATAGACGCATATACTCAGGGCATTTGCCTAATAACAACATGGATCATGAGAGCCTTGGTGGTGATGCTCCTTGGAAATATCTTGTTCGTCACCACATTCAAACAGCCATTGTTGGACGCTCCTAGGACTTGTTCAACTGGAAAGATAAAATTCTTCTTGCCTCGTACTTTAAAACACATGGTTCTTCCCCCTTTAATTCCATTTGGAAATTGTGGCAAATGACATCCAAAAAATTAACTTGGTATGATCAAAACTTGAGTCATGGTTTGAGTATCGCCTCCTCTTCCATTTGGTGGAACCGTTTAGTCCAGCAGGATGGTAGTCCTTTGGCCATTATCAAAAATTTAAAGGGCGGAATTCTCTTTAAAAAAGGCATTCAAGTATTTCGGGACTTATGGAACCCTTTGAAGTTCAAGTGGAAAACCTGGCAGCTCAGCTTAAATCTCAGTTTAGACTTCCCCATTCTACTAAGACACCAATTCAAAAATTCAAACAATTAGTCAAACTTGAGTTGTTGCAGCTCTTGTCTACGCCATGTCATGAAAATTTCCTTAACAATTGGAAATGGCCTAACAATCATAGCTTTCAAAATTTTCCTCCCAGGCTTATTTATAAATAGCTCCTTCCATCCATCCCCTTATCTTGCAAGCTTAACCTCAAATGACATTGCAACCTTCGTCAATCAAAATAGAACAAATTAAGCTCCTTAATATGGAAGTCTAAAGCTGATGCGCAAGCCTAGTTGACTGCCTAGAAAATTCTCCACGTTAAAGTCCCTATTGGTGATGGACGCTCCATCTCTCCCGCTCCAGCTTGCCCATTTTTCTCCAAAAAAGAAACTCTCAAACATGCCTTTTGGTTTTGTCCTCATGCTTAGAAGATCTGGAACTTTTTCTTCTTTAACTTCTCGATGCTTTTTCCCCAAGCATGGTCTTGGAGAACCGCTCTCCTTGGTCTCTCCTCATCTCACAATATTCTGACTCGAACTTTCAGACATATCATTCTTAAACACATTTGGAGATTTAGATGTCCAATAGCTCTCTCGGGTACATTTCATTCCTTCCAAGTTGAATCAATTATTATATGTGTTGATTTCTCTCTACAGATCTAGGTTCTCCACTCTACTATCCAAGCAAATTCAAATTTGAAAAAGATATTGGATGTTCTTTAGAAGCAACTCAAAGATCTTGAGGCAAAAACTTAATTACAATGCACCTGATTGCGAAGGAAGAAGAGCTAATCAATCATTGAAGAAGAGCATACAGTCGGTTTATAGAAACAACCATGTAAATGAGTTGCAGGCTCCTTCAAACAACAATGATTATTATCCTTATGCTACTCATTCCTAACAGCTAGGTAGCATTTGTGGTTCTGGGCAGATTATATCACAAGTTCTCTAGGCAGTACAATTTTTGTACAATTTCTTGCTGATTTCAATTAGTCTTATTTGAACAGTGTTGTTTGTAAGCCTTTGGCTTAATTTGTTGACACTGGCATCTGCTTGTACTCTTGCTTTTTGTTGCTGTTTTTCAAGCTTGTAACTGCTCTTTTGGTGTTGTTTTACTGCTTGTAGCTACTTGTTAAAGCCTGTCTTATGGGATTTGCTTTTGTTTTTTTCTCATAGCTATATTTTTATTCTTTGTAACTGCTTGTCTAAGCCTTTTTCTTCAATAAAAAAAAAACACTTTAAAAAAGTATCGATATAGGTTTTATTTCATGTGATACATTTTTTAAGCTGATAATTATTTTGACAGAGGTGGATAGTGGCGGTTATTTTGACAGTGTATGAGAGATATTTAGTTTTCCAATGGGAATTCGAAACTGTTGAAATTATTGTTTTAGTTTTTAAATCTTTTGTATTGGAAATCACTATGATTTTGCAAATGCGGGATATTAATATATATAAATTTAAATTAACATGTTATATTTTATTTAGTATTGAAATTTAAAATCTTAAAAATCAACAATTCTTTTTCATTATCTTATTATATTATACACATGATTTTTTTATTTTTTTTAAATTAATTTTTCTATGAGGTCATCCACAAATTATTTAAAGATTGCTTTAAAATACATTAATTCCTATCTTAAATATCTTATATTATGATTACATTTATAATTATTTATTTTATTTTATTTTAAAATGTTCAATATTAATATTTTATAATTTATAATTAATAAATAATATATATTTTATATAATACAAATTAAATTATATATAATATTATTACATTTATTATGTCAAATAAAGGTGTTTTTTATTTGAAATGAGTGAAGATTCATTTCACCATTGACGGCCTATAATGTTAGAGAAGCCATGCAAGACAATTGAAAGTATTTTGACTGTCCAATTCACTAAGGTGCAATTTAATGTCTACATACTCTGTCATATCACAAGTTGCAAGTACTTTGTCACATTGCAACTTGTAGTACATCTCACGCTTGAAAAAAATATCGTTCAATTGAAACATTCCTTGCCTCACACCTAAAAAAAAGTCCCATTCAATTGAAACATTCCTCGCCTCATGCCTGAAAACAAATTTTGACTCACATTTAATATTTCCTTTTAGAACGCTGAAAAATCTCATCAATCTCCAAATCAAATTGAACTTGAGTAGCCCTAAAACCCCCATATTTTCAGATTTACTTTCCTTTACTATGAATAGATTAAAGTAGCAACTTGAGAGCCATCAGCTGAGGTGAGCTTAATTAAGGAACCCAACTCCTTTTTCAAAACATTGTATGCAAGTGAGGGCAGATATGTGATGGTTGTTCTAGAGTCTATGATGAGTCTATGAGGAGTACATTGATCCCTTGCAAAGAGAGATAGAAGTAAGTTGAGTCTCCCCTGCGGTCCACTTGAAACAAAGCCTTTTTCTTTGATTTTCATTAAAAAAGCTTTGCTTTTGGAATTCCAACCTTCATCAACTAGTTTCCTCCCATCATTTGGTGGTTGTGTAAATTTGAATCATGATATCATTTCAGAAAAAAATGGTGATTTTTTTTGGGTTTTATTCTGCAAGGGTCGACATTGTGATCTCTGAAGGAAATTTAGGTTTGTGTAAATTGGAGTTCAAAGAATTTTCCAAAAGAAAATTTGTTGTGTTCAGCAAAGTTTGATTCATGATCTCAGGAGGAGACTAGGGTTTGAAGAATTTGTGAATTGAATAGGTTTCACTCTGTGAACTCTGGAGGATATTAGGATTTGAAGAAACGATGGTTCGAGGAAATTAGTGTATGAAGAATTTGGGGTTTTGAGGAATTTTCTAAAAGTAATTTAGTGTATTTTGCAGGATTCCTTCTATGGCCAGAAGAGAAAGTCAGGGTTTGGGGGAAGTTAGGATCTTAAGGATTTATTATCATGGTGACAGAGGTGGTAGTTGTAGCGAGAGGAAATTTGAGGAAGCTAGTGTTGGTGAAGATGGTGAGTTATATGTCATGTGTGAGAAGTACGTTTTTGCTTTCAAATTTCAAAGCTTCTTTAGGGTTTTTCCATTCTTTGTTATCTTTTTTCTTTCAGCTACTTTTGAAAACATCGATTTGAAATTACTCATTTATGGACAAAATAATCAGACTAAGTGTGAATTTTTTATTTCGATTGGATTGTTGTTTATGAAACTTAGACATGAGTTGGCAGGTCAAGAAAGAAGTAAAAGGCCTTTTTGTGTTGAAATGGAGAGACTTGCATTTAGTTCAGTTTTATTCCTTTTTTTATGCACTTATACCCTACCTTCTTTGCAAGTAATGCACAAATAGTCCTTCTCAATTGTCCTCTCATACTTTTTGACACAATATACTTTCTTCTAAAAATAACGCATGGCAAGAATTAGTGTTTTCTTCTTATAAGCCTCTAGTTCCCTCTAATGATTTAGCCTGTTTTAATAGCCCTCATCCCACACCTATGTGACTACTACAACAAGAGAAATCTCATCTTAGTGCTAAAAATGAGCTCAATCTATTTGCAATAGAAAGTTCTACACAAGACAATAGGAGGATCCTAAATAAGATTTTGTTACACAATGTAAGGTTGGATGTTGATTCTGTATACGAGAAAGCACAACAGAAAAATTTGGAGTACATATTGATGTTGGATGTGAACAACTTAGTGCATAGAGTTTCCAAAAAACAGTTGGGCTTGACACTCCAGGTTCTCCTTATGGTGGCTGGGAAGGTCCTACTATTGAGCTCCATGGTCATTTTATAGGTATGTGTCTCAACCTATGATGTTACATAGAAATCTGCAGCTTTCTATCTCAAACTTCAATATTGTCAATAATTAAGTAGTCATGTTCTTTACATGGGTTTGTTCATGAAAAAATAGCAAAAGAGAAACATAGGTTTGTGCCTTAACCTATACTTATGCATAGAAATCTACAACTTTCCTTCTCAAACTAGTGTATTAGCAATAATTAAGTAGCCATGTTTTGTGTATGGGTCTTTTTATGTACGTAGAGTAAAGTAGAACTGTAGGTTTGTTTCTTTACCCATGTTCTTACATAGAAATTATAGCATTCCTTCTATAGTGAGTGCATTGAAAATAATTAGGTAGACACATTTTTTCTATGAATTTGTTTATGAAAAAGAGAAAAGTGGACAATCTAGAAAAATGTAAGTCATTTTTGTAGTTCTCTGGTTTCTAATTTCTTTTGTTCTAGTTTGCAGGGTTTTTTTCGAGTATGCTAAATTTGGGAAATATGATGAGAGATAGATCTTTTTTTCTTGAGTTGTAGCTGGGTTTTTTAAAGTTTTCTAGAACATGTCAGCTAGTGATTAAACTTGAACATATTTTTTTATTGTGACAAAGTGAAAAGAGTAGTGACCTTAAAATTCCTTTTCTATGTGTTATGAAATCAAAATTGATCATATATAAAGTCCTCATAATGTACCAATAATGATCTCATTCATTATTTTCTATAAGATTTTTATTACTTTATTTTTCACTTTTGGTGAGCACCCCTTTGCAAGGTATAATTCAAACTAAATTCCATTTTTGTAAGTAAAGATACAACATTTCTTGTGCAAAGGGGCAATGTATAAAAATATGGTTACTTGATTCCTCACTTTCCTTGCATAATACATATCTATTGAGGATCTATTCAATCCTCTTTTCACTAATTTGACAAAAGTCAACTTGCTTTTTTTACTATAATCCATAAATAATCAGCCTTTGGTAGTCTATTAAAAGTATACATTATTTTATAAGGTAAGTATTTAACATTTTATTTTTACTTGAATATCAAATTTTATATATTTAAATAATAGTTTTCTTTTCTATTTTGTTTTAGTTTTAGTTTTATATTTTAAATAGTTAATATATATTAAATTTTAATTTAAGTATAGATTTTTATAATATAATAATTTGTGTTTTTTAGTATTATTAATCTTTTTTTCTATATATAGAAAAAGGTTAATCTAAATAATTTTATTTTTTAGAAAATTCTACTGTCATTTTATTATTCATCAAACTATTAGTGATGAGGCCACGAAAGAAGAGAGCAAATAAGTGTCATTATTATGACGTTAAAAATTTATTAATGTGGGACAAAAATGTATGTTTGATTGGTTTTTTCATTTTGAAATATTAGATCAACTTAACAATTAAAATGGACTTTGATTTTTTTTAATTATACTTAACAACTATTATTTTGTATTATTAGAATATATTAATTTATTAATTTATTTAATTAGTGAAGTTATGTATTAGTAATTGGGTTTGTTTTGTGGTGTGTTCATAATGCTTACTATCTCCTTTCACAGTATAGGGTAATGGGAAACAACATGGAAGGCTTATCACCATAACAATGGAAACTGTATGGTGTGTTCAAATAGTATGTGGATTTGGTTGGTGGCGGGATTGAACTTTTTGGTTTGTATGAAAGTTGTTTGAGGTTATTTGACATTGATTTAGATGTGTATTTAGTAGGATTTCTCCTTCAACAACTAGGATTTGTGTGAACAAGAGCATCTTTTGCATGGTCTATTTGAGACCTAAACACTTTCTACGAGTAATGAATAAGTTGTTCCGTACAAATTATCATGATTTAGTTCATGTAAGCATACTGACATGAAACAAGTGTCCATGGATTATTCAATTGTACTTTCAATTTACATAATTATAATTAATTAAATTTAACTTTTAAAAAATTAATTAATTTAGGTTAAATATTTGTGGAAGGTTAATTAGGAAAAAGGTTAATTAAGATAGAGATATATATGAGAAGAGAAAGGGAGAGAGGTAGATAGAGAGATAGCCATCCCCCCTCTCTCTATATATAGAGATATATAGCGAGAGAGAGAGATAGTCATCCCCCCTCTCTATCTCTGTAGAGAGTAGAGATATATATAGAGAGAGAGGGGGGGGATGGCTCTCTCTCTCTCTCTCTATATATATATATATATATATATATATATATCCATATCTCTCTCTAACTCATACACACACACACACTCCCTATCTCTGTCTCTATCTCCCCCCCCTCTTTCTCTCCCTTTCTCTCTATACTTATCTCTCTATTGCTTGTCTTTGTCACCATATCTCTTTATATCTCCCTCTCCTCTACCTCTCTTTCCCTCTCCTTCTGTAGACAGTTCAATAGTCCTAGTTAGTATTATGCATCTGAATCTTATTATTAACATCATCTCGTCCTAAATCACCTTTGACTAACTATTTAATTAAATAATCTATATTGATTAATTAAATTCATCATTTTCTCCTATTAATCAAATAATTAATTTTATTAGATTAATTAACCCCCTTTCTTACTAATTCTCACCCCATTTAATTAAAAAATGCAAATCATTTAGTTAAAACCAGTGTCTTCTCATTTGATTAAATAAATCTATTTATTTAATTAAATGTCATATTCTTCCAAATCCCTAACCCACTTAAGATTAATTACTAATGGATTAATTAATCTTAAATCGCCTACTAATCTTCATTAGCCAATCCTCTAGATTTTAACCCCACCAAGGTTAAATAAACCTATGATTAACTTACCCACTTGCACATGAAATTTATTTTTTAAAATTAATTAAATGAGCTATTTACCCTCACAAAAATATATTCTCTTACAATATTCTCCCAATAACTCTTCCATTTGACTTTCCCTCCCAAACTACAAAAGCTTTTAATACCTCTTACAAAGGAATTTAATGGCTCTTACAAGCCATCTTGTCTCTTACAAGGGCATTTACTTCTCTTACATGTCCTTACATTCTCACCCACATTCCTTAAATAGCCTCTTACATCCCTCTTACACAAGCCACCTATTCATTAACTCCTTACATCTCTTTTCCTAAGATGTGCACACACTTGTGTGAGGCACATATTCCTATTGCTTCTCTTAGCCTTGTGACACTTGTCACAAGGGTATTAATCCTCATTTTAGTCCCACATTGCATAACTTCACCTCTTCTTCCAACCCTTGACTCCTATAAATAAAATGATCTCTTATGAAGAATGGATTGATCATCTCATGCAAGGTTATACTACACATTTTCATCCACAAATATTGCATGCTTTCTTCATCATTTTGGCTTAGATTTATCACCATTTGGCATCAAAATCATCATGCTTATCAACAAATCTTGGAGCTTATCCACTAAGGGATTGGGAAAGGACCATTTTCTAAATCAAATTGGTACCAATCCCCCTATGGGATGGAGGTTTGAAGTACTTAGATAGGATTTCATGCATGGTTTGTTTGGTATTTCATACTTTTGTGTTCATGTTTTCATTTGCTTTGTATCTTCAAGTATTTCATAGTGAATGTGATTTTTATATGCTAATATGACTAATCCTTGTGTGTTTGTCCATGTTTACCAAAGGTACAAAGTTCCATTCACACCTTCATATCCATCTTCCTCTTTATCCCCATCTCCTTACCTTTGTCTCTCTCTATCTCTTCCTCTTCCTCTTTCTATCCCTATCTCTCCCTTTCTCTCCATATTACAAGCATAACATGAGCATGTTCGTAATGAAACCTAATTATCTTTTCGGTTCAAAGCTTTTATTTCAATCATGTTTTGAACCCTATAAGTGGATGCATAGTTGATTTGAAACTATCATTGTTCCATTCAGACCTTTGTTGCACAAAGTCATTTTCTAAATGGCCTACCAAATGACCTCATGTATTGCACAAATGTATGCAAAAAATAGACCAAAAAACTCCCTAATTCACTTTCCACAACTCTACGACGTACCCATTGCACACCAAGGTGTGACTGCTAGTTATTATATTTATCAATTATATAATTATTATTGAATATTATATTTTACGATACAAATTATTATAGTTAATAATTAAAGTATTTTTATATAATATAAATTAAAATAAAATATAAATATAATATAATATATTTAATTAATAATATTTAATATATATACATTATATCGTACAAATTAAATCATATATAATATAATTATATTTAATATATACACATTATACTATTATTATTATATATTATTGTAGACATCCAAATTTGACCACTTCCATATGGTCAAAGTCGTCTCCTTAATCATCCCTTTTCTCATTTAAATTGTCCTCTTTGTTGATATTAATTAAATCACTCATTTAATTAATATTTCATGTCTTCCATAAGGTTTCCAAAGTATTTAATTTAATAAATATTTTTCTCCTCTTTCCTCTCTAAATTAAATAAATATATCACTTTATTTAATTTAGTCATATTATCTTTTGAAATTTTAAATTTATTTTTAAATTCCTCACTTTCCCTCTCATTGTCACATCCTCCAACTTTTGCATGTTGATCTCTAATCCCTCTTAACAATCTAACCCTTTTTTTTAGTCATAATTAATTTATGATTAAGATGTGCACACTCCTAATCATCATTAGGGTCACATCCTCCATCATTTCCCACTTGCCTCTAATCTCTTATTAATTTATCTAATCAAGTACTTGCACAACCTTAATCGCCTAATTAGGTCAACCTAATCCCCATATCATTTATAGAATGTGTCCTTAGTCAACTTCATTAAAAGCTTTCTCTTTTTGAAGAAGGCACTCCATTCCTCATGTGAATTTTTAATTCACATTTAATCCCCCAATGCATTTAAAGGAATTTTAAATTCCTTCTCTCATCCCCATAAGAATATTTGAGGAATTTTTAATTCCTCACATGTCCTTTCACCCACATGGGGATAAGGACCTCATTTATGAGGAGATCTTGTCCAATCCCAAGGTACTATGTACCACCTCCATGTCATGTACTATCTTTCCACCTCATGTCCACTTCATCATTTTCAAGCCACTTCACATGCCACATGTCAAGATATGAGGGCTTGTGAGTTCTCAACTCACCTTAGCCCTACATATTGATTTTGGTGGCTCAATATTGACTGTCCATTTCCCTAGAGAATTCCAAATTCTCTATAAATACCCCCTTTTTTCTCTCACTTTAGAAGAGATCATTCATGCTAGCCAAACTCTTGCAAAAAATTTCCTTGAGCCATACTTAGCCAATTTCTCGCATTTGCATCCATTTTCATTCATTTTCCATCTCCATCCCATCTCTTAGCTTTGCATCTCATTCCATCCAAGGAGCATACAACATCAAAGATTGAAGGGCCAACCAAAGGGGAACTCAACAAGGTAAAATCTTTCGTTTTGTTTTCTTAGTTAATCTTTAGGCTAATCTTGAGGTGTAGGGTGTCATTAGTTGTTATTTGCACTTTTTTATTTGTTGTTCGTATTCTAGCAAGTAAATTCGCCCTATCACATTTCTGGCATGCCTGGTGGGACCCACAAATGGGTCTCTTACTTTCACGTTTGCTATTTTTTTACTTTTTGTAGGTACAGGTTACAAAGGGGCGGACCCAACCTGCAGAGGGGCAGACTTGACCTTCCTAGGGCGAACCCGACCTAGAGGGGTGGACTTGATCTGACAGACAGGTGGACTTGCCCTCCACAGGCGGACCTGACCTTGCCCAGGGGCGGACCTACCCTCCACAGACTCAAAAACTGATTTTTCACAAATTTTTCATAGACAGATGAACTTGCCCTCTGGACAGGAGAACCTGACCTGTAGACAGGCGAACTTTCCCTACAAACAAGCGGACTTTCCCTATAGATAAGGGGATTTTCCCTCCAGACATGCAAATTTTCCCTCTAGACAGATGGATTTTCTCTAGATAGCTTTTTTCAGAAAGTAAAATTTCACTTTTTAGCACTCCTTTTGATTGTTTTAAAGGTTTTTAACCCTTAACTTAGGCACATAGTTTAACTAGGGGTGTCAATTAACCTTGTTTGACATGTTTTTTGGTAAGCTATTTGATGTATATAATCCCCTTGCGCCATTTGGCAATCCTGGGTGATGAGAAATCGTAGCTTACCAAGTCCTTTGAGTCATCCTTTTTTATTTTTCTTAGCGGGACCTACTTGGGGATTTCATCACCTCAAGGGACGATTCCAACCACGCATACCGGCGGGGTATATAAAGGGGGGAGAGCGAAAGTTCTACCTCAATCCAACCACATTGTAATTGGTGAAGCGTCAGGATGACGTGAAGAGTTGGTCTGAGCCTTTAAGGTTCCGGACTCCCGCTTGTAACGGGTTGGTGTTCACGGTTTGTGCCTCACGTACCAGGTGTATATCGAGGACTCCCTAGTAACCATGTTCATCCTAGATTAGAAGACTTTGTCGGCCATACCCTCTCTACTAGACTTAGGTTTGTGTTGTCTAAATTGTCTTCTTTGTGTGAAACCAGTGATTGTCTGATTCATTTCACTCAGCCATATCCTTTTCATTGATGATTGTGATGCAGGAGCATCCATTGGTGTAAGGGCAATCTTGCATCACCCAAAAATAGTTAAATTTCAAGTTTCTCAGTTTTTAGATGTTTTTACATTTTTGGATACCCTTTTCATCATAATAAAATTCCCAATTTACGGTTTTTATTTTCTATTCCTGGGTTGAAAGATATTGCAGTTTTAGTTTCCCAAATTTGCACCTGAAAATCTTCCAAGTGGGATTTGAGGCACTTAAAGCTCCCAGAATGGCCCTGAAACTTTCCAAAATCGGCATAGCAAATTTTGAGCGCGTTCTTGACTTTGAGACCTTTCCAACGGTTCAAACGGTTCGCGAATCGGAGCCCCGGATCAAAAGTTATGGCCCCGAGAAGTTGGTGCACTTTCTAGAAGATACAATTGCAAATGTTCTTTTGAAATTTGAACTTCAACTTGTAATTTTCGGTGCCAAACCGCCTAAACTCAAATTTTAATGTTTTTTTGGCTCCAAACTAAAGAGGAGCTCTATTTATGGGCGGGTTTCTAGTTTTTTGGGTAACTTTTTGAGGACAAGTTTGCATATTGCGAAAGGGTTATTCTGTAGCTTTATGTAACTTGCATGTGTTGTAGAACTAGGGGATTTGAGATCCTCTGCATGTAAGAAGCTCCATTTTCTGAATAATAAAATTATTCTCTTATTTGTGGGTTATTTTATGTGTCTCGGGCTACGCCCTCATCAAGTGGTATAAAAGCGGGTTTTCTTGAGCGTGTGGACAGATCGCCAATCGTGAGGCAGTTTGCACCAGGACCATGGTTGTGGGTCAAGGTCAAGAAAGATGCCTCCAAGAGTGATGCCTGGTAGGCGCGATGGTGCCAGAGGTGGTCGAGGCGGCAGAGATGCTGGTGGAAGAGATGCACTGGCAGCCCTCCAGAGACAGATTGATGCGTTACAAGAGCAGTTGAGAAGAGGGTTAAACACGAGGGAGGAAAGTGAGGATGAAGGAGAGGAAGAAGGTTTAGATGTAGAAGAGGAAGAAGAAGCAATTGATCAAGACCAAATGTGGCTAATAAGGGCCATTTCAAAGATCGGGAAAAGACCCAGAGCAGAAGTCCGCTATTCCTAAGTCCGAATCTTAAGAGTTGATCGACCGGATCAACGAGCTAGAAGAATATTTTGAGTATGAGGAAATAGAGGACCCAGACGTTAAGTTTGCTAAAATGAAGTGAAGGGCCATGCGAGTATTTGGTGGAAAGAGGTCCACTTAGAAAGAAATCGAAGAGGAAAAGTCAAAATCACCAGATGGGATCACATGGTAGAGAAACTGAAGAAGCAGTTCATACCAGTGGACTACGAGTTAGATCTGTTGAAGAAATTGCAAGGGTTGAAGCAAGGAAGAAGATCTGTGAAAGAATATACTGAAGATTTTCACAAGATAATCATTAGAATGGGTCACACAGAGGCCAATAAGGAGAAGGTAGCCGATATCTTAATGGGTTATGACCAAGCATTCAGGAGGAGTTAAGCCTAGTAGAATGACCACCATTGAGGATGTGTATAGTTTGCTTTGAAGGTGGAAGACAAGCTGAACAAAAGATTTGATGGCAAGCAAAAAGGACGAGGAGGTCAAAGCCGAAGGGGCAATGGAAGACCTTCAGGAACCCAAAATGATGATGAAAAGAAAAGTGAAGATGTGGGTAACAGCCGAAGCCAAAGGAATGACAACTTCTACCGCCCTCGTGATCAAAACAGTGGTGATCAAAGAGGTAGAGGATGAGGGAGATATGGATAAGGATCTAGAAGAGGTGGTTTCAGAGGAACGTGTTTACAGTGTGGTGAAGAAGGGCATCGAGCTTCCAGAATGTCCACAACACCAAGGAAGGGCAGACAAAAAAGCCGTAAGGTCGTGGAAGGGTTGTGCATGCGATGAGGAGGCCCAATCAAATATCTCGTGATGATTAA
>VDFB02072795.1:120324-142998 GCA_007258455.2 Sequoia sempervirens
TTTATATGAGGGTCATGAGATTGAGTTACATATACATGTTGACGAGCTTGAAATCATTGATTCACCTATGTATGTGAGGAATGATAATTTGTTGGTATTAATAAAAATTATAAGGGTACTTATTCTTCTTCTTATGTACTAGTGATTGACTTTTATATAAATTTCTATGGACTAACTAGTATTCAAACTTAGGACCTCCCATTTGGTGTTAGGATGCTCTACTATTGAGCTAATGGCTCACATTGTGATGAGTCTTTTTATGGCTTAAGTGTGTATCATTTCTCCAACACACCTCCAGCCGAACCCTGACCTGGAGTGTCAAATGCACCTAGAAATATTTGAGAATACCAATTATGAGGACCTCCTATAAAAATATGACATGAAAAACCCTGAACAATATTTAAAAGATAATCCATAGTCTATCTTATTATTTATGCATATTTTCTAGGACCACCTATGCCCAAAACACAAAATAGTTTTTGTAAATACACCAATTAGATCTTATAAAATGCATTACTTAGATCAAATTATATGGTAAATTAAATATAATTAATGGTTACTTTTTCTTTTAGTATGAAAGAGGTTAAATTCCAATATATGTTCTAGTGGGCTTGATTGAGTGACAAGGTGGAGTGATTGTTGTAATGAAGAACTTGCTAGGAAAGCTAACCAAGTTAAAATGTACACCTATACATACATCATTGTAGTAATATAGACCTATGTCATAAAACACAATTGAATCCTATTAGTTCCAAAGTATTTTAGCAAAGAAGAGATAGAGGAATTTCCAACATGAGGCATAATTCAATCATAATATAATAAAACCATTAATCCATAGTTCTATGTATAAATGGATTGTTGTAGAGGAAAAGATACACATTTAATTTGCAAGGCATAACTCAACAATATGAAAACATATAGTAGAATATTGTACATTATTCTCAGGATTTTTTCTTATTTGTGAGAAATGCAAACCTTCCATGCTAATTTTCTCTAAAACACACAAATATAGGGTGCAGTGTAATATCCCACCCTTTCCTAAATTTTTCCATAGCTAGTGATATGATAATATCCCAACAACTCTATGAATTTTAAAATTGAATGTTATGGACTATATTAAAATTATTTTGTGGACTAATAAACTAAAGAATATTCTTGATAGTTAATTACACGTCTCTTGAGAAAAACAATGATTTAATATCTTATGAGTATTAAATTAGATTATGAGTATAATTTAAAGAATTATAGTCATGATTTTGTAATTGTCATGTAATAGACATAAATATCATTCATTTTGTTGGTAAAACTACATATTTAGAGTAATATTATGAAGGCTAAATTTAAATGGTTTATCTAACACTCAAATAATCATTCTAGACTAATAGTTGATTTAAAATTTCTTTTACAATGATTATTGATTATATTTAATAAAAAATACTTGATATTCCCACCAAGTTATTAAGGGTGCAAATCAACTATTGACATGGACTAAACTATTGCAAACAAGGTAAATATATATAGTAGGAGTATCAACTAATGGTGAGGCACTTTAAGTCTAATCAAACATACAATATACCAAATAATATTAATGAAATAGTGGAGAAAATAAATAAATATTCAAACCTCATGCACACTAGAATTATATGGAGAAACCCTTTCAAAAAATCCCACTACTAAAGATATATGAAGCGTTTATTAATATTCATAACAAGATTATAACAATCCAATCCACTCAATCTTCTTTAGTCTAATGTTTTGGCTATTTCTACATAACACTATTTAAACCTTATGCCATACATTAAATTATATATAGAGCAAGGGAAACAAGAAATGATCAATTAATTTATGTAATGAGTGGAAAAAAATCATGGTCCACAAGAAAAGAACCCATGCCCCACTATGCATTGGAACATATACACAAAATATAAACGAACTAATGATATAGGACCTTTAATCCCATAACCTTGATAGTAACCACTCCCAATACTAGTGCTTTATGATGAAGATGTCAACTACAATAAGTCTCATCTATTATGAAAAGATGCTCCACTCTTCCCAATGTAACTCCTAGTACAATAATCATCACGATCTCCTTATTTAATTTTATTATAATAATATCTTGAGCCCATTGCTTACCTTTTCATTTTTTTTTTTTTTTTACACTATAAAATTTTGGAGCTCATTTTCACTTTGCGAGAGTCTCTCGAGGGTTTTAATGGTGTCCAAATTGATATTTTTTAGCTTAATGCATCAAGCTCATTAATATTTTAAATTTTAAGAAAATATTAAAATCAAAGCTCTAGACTGTAATTTATGCCCTTTAGAAAGAATTTAGAAAAAAGCAACATTAAAGATAAGATTTTAAGTGAATGGAACACTAATCCCAACTTACACCAACCAAGTACAAATGGGTATTTAGCTTCATGGAGATTCATTCATGGTTGGTGATGGTGCATGAGTAGGCTAATAGAGGAAGAAAGACCATATGTTCATTAAGAAGAAATTAGGAGAAAAAATAAGCTAAGTTTAAATTTATAATGATAAGAGGATCTTGATTGAATTATATATATATAGTTCATATGAGAACCAAGGATAACATACTAGAGTAAATAAGCTTCGATAATAAAGGAATCTTGTAAGTATGGGGAAGAAAAATATATCAAACTAAATGCACTACCAAAAGATAGATCAATTGGGATTTTTTTATAGGAAAGTGTGATATTTAATTGAAATCCTAATGTATTAATGTTGTATCTTCAACAATCTTGGAATGAGTACTTGGATGCCTATGTTGTCAAAAGATGTTATTATTTTACTATTAATTCTCCTCATGTTGAAATTTCCATGAACTAGTTAGGATGCAAATCTCCACCACTAAGCTACCCACCCACTTTATGACAAGTCAATTTACGATTTAGGTATGCTAATTTTTTTGACACCTTTTTCACATTGTGAGATATTACCAAATAATTATAATGGTCATTTAGTTTTGTGTGGATCATGAACCATGTAAGGATGTTTTTATTGATCTTACTCACCAATAAAATGTATGCATTGAATAATTTTTATTTTATCATCATTTTATCAACAAGCATATCATGATGAGGAGTTTATTTAAAATTGACTGAAGTATATTGATTGAAACTATAGGATACATTATTTTACCTTAGTGCGAGGGAGTTGCTTATTCCTATGTCTCATATTTCTTCTTCGGGTGTATCCTCATAATTTTACTTGGGTATCCAAGGACAGAAACTGTATAAAGCAACATGTCTCCTATGTCATGCCATCAAAGGTATCAAATATGTTTGAACACTAGTAAAAGAGGTTACAATTGTAGAGAAATCCGTATATGCCTTTATTTTTTAGATTAAAGTCGATTAGCAACAAATAATTTAAGAACATACCTAAGTATCCTCTATATAAGTGCAAAGATTCTTTGCCTAGTTTGTAAAAATTTCAAAAGGAATAACAATGGTGGGAAAATCAAGACAAGATGCAACAATTTAGAATTCCTAAAAGGTTTACAATTATTAGGATAAAATGCAAGGTTATATGTAGGTTTATATTATGAAATAGTTCAAGAATCTACTCAGACTGAAAAGAACCATAAGCATTGCAAACTTTGGATTTAGAAGCATAAAGGGATTGGATATTTTCATTCTAAGCTTATAGTTTTAATAAAAAAAATTGCACTTTCGTGTATCAAGCACACTATAAATTCTAAAGGTTGGGTTTTGGCTTCATTTGTTTATATGGAATATTTTATTGCAATGTAATGTACATAATCGTGATACGGTTGTAGTTTTTTTTATAAAGATTTAATATTGCAGCACCTTAACAAATAAATATGACTTGTAGTTCCATCTGCATGTATAGGGTGCATTTTTGGTCTGGCAAGTTTGACCCCTAAGTTTGTAGTTTTAAAATTATTTTGTAGTGACCCTTGACCCTACACTTCTAGTCTTTAAAGATTCATTATCTGGAACTATGTTAGAGCCATTATAATGTTTTTTACTTTTCTTTGGGAGGGAGACTCATTTTTTCATATTGAACCCATGGATTATGCAAAGCGGGAAGCAAAATACTATAGTGAAAATGCTTTGAAACTTTTGACAGGTAGATTTAGATTCAACAAATTTAAAAAAGTGCATATAGGGTTCCAGAGAGTCATGAATACATGCATTTTGAACTCCTAAAAAAATCCGAATTTTAAATGCACCTCGTGCTTTCGATATTTGTTCGATATCACGAGTGGAATGATGAACTTTGAAGAGAGGAACCGAAATTTGCTTTCGCCGATGAGAGAAACTTTGTTGGGTTGCCGTCACGGATTCTGTTCGCCGCTCACACCAGGGAGACAGTGACTGGTAAAAAACACAGTAAAAATGTGAAAATGAAAGCTTTTTTTTTGTTTTAGTCATATTGAAGGGGTTCGGCCGAACCCACTTTAATATGATTTTTTAATTGGGGCGTTGACTGGTTCGGCCGAACCCATTTGATTTGAGGAATGGGAAAATGCCGAATTTTCCTTCCTCTTAGAAAGTGTAAACCACTATTCTAAGGTGACCCTAAGAAGCAGCGCAGAAGGCTCCAACCTAGCAATTCCACCTCTTTTCTCAGACAACTCCACGATAGCGTTGAAATCTCGAGCCAGAATCCATAGGTGGAAAGGAGCCAAGCTGCGAACATATCGTAGATGGGACCATAGAAGTTGCTTACCCTGATATTCAACAGGTGCATACACATTAGAGAGGAGAATACATTCTCCTGTCACAAAGCATGAGGCCACCAACGAAATAGCAAATCTAGAAGACATCCACTAGAGGGAAAATCCTCTGGGGGTTCCATAAGCAAGCCACCCCCCGGACGCACCGTGAGCTCCAACACACTGACGCTCACCATACTTCCACAACTTAGGTACCATATTCAACATACTCTCCACAGATAATTTAGTTTCCTGAAGAAAAAGAACATATGGAGATTGATTCCTAACCAAATCACGAACAACTTTTTGCCGAGGGCCACTGTTCAAGCCCCTAACATTCCATGATAGAACAATCATTTTTGGGTACACAAGAAATGTGAATCCAAGGTCTTGACTGCCCCTGACTCCACCAGAGTTTCCCCAGTTGATTTAATCTTTTCCAAATCCTTTTTCCAACCCAGTTTGGGATTCTTCTCACCAACCCCTTTCTTTGGATCCTTTTGTTGAATACCCATGCGAGAAGAGGACAAAGAGCTCTTTCCAACTTTCGCACCATTCTTTATAGGCAAAGGAGAACCCTCTCCCCCATTCGTCAAAACCCCAATAACAGGATCTGGCCCAACCTGGACAATCAACTGCTAATTTGTGTCCATCTGCCCAACACCCATGTCCTGCACAACCAGCATAGCCTCCGAAGGAGGCCCATCCTTTCCTGAACCCAAAGTTCCTTGATCCAAGTTCATGAAACCCAGATTCACTTCCTGTTGGCTAAGATCGTCCAGCACTTTAAACCTATTAAAAGTAACATCATCCTGCCTCTCCCCCAGAGTCATCTTTTGCCCCCGATTCCTATTACAAGCTTTGACAGGGATATATTCATCTTCCCTAGTACCATCACCCGAAATAGGCCCCTTCCCCTTATCAACCCTGGGTGGATTACGAGGAGTTTGGGCAGATTGGGTCACCATCGGCTTAGCCCTAGGGAACCTGCGCTGCAAGTGTCCATACTCATGACAAAGTCGGCACCGAAAAGGTAGAGTTTCATAGTCTCACTGTTGCACCCATGTATATGATCCTACACTCACTTCCACAGAATCTGGCAATGGCATGCTTAAATCAATTTCCACACAGATACAGGCAAAAGTCATTACCTTTTTAAACTGCGTCTGTTGTGAAGACCCAACTGGTTTACCAAGCATTGAAGCCACCAAATGTAGAACATCCTCTCGCCAACATTCGACTGGAAACCACAGCAGTCAAACCCACATTGAAACCCTATTCGGGAGCTTTTCAGTCGGATTGAAGCCCGCATGCCACGGCTTCATAAACAAGCCCACTTGGTTATAGAAATAGGGACCCCCCTTGAAAATCCTATTCCAATCAGCCATGCAATCAAAGGAAACCATAAAGAAATTATTCACTAAGAGCCTAATCTCCATCTCTCCTTTCGGCAGCTAGGTCCTCTAAGCCCAAGATTCCAAAAATTGCAACAAGACTCTCAAACCCATAAACTTGCAATAAAAGGAGTGTTTCGAATAATATTCAATATCATCCACTAGCATCTCCATCGGGATAACCAATTTCGATCTCTCTTTACATCTTTCCAAGCATCCATTAATCTTCGTAATCCTAGATCCTCCAAACGACCCAGAACCATTCATCTCTTAAACCGGCGTAAACAAATTCTTATCGAAAACCTTCTCACCCTGTGTCGGAGGTTTCAATCCAAAGGTTAATCGAAAATCCATCTTGGGGCTAACCCCAGATGATTCCCCTCGAGACATGAACCCAGAATGAGACCCTAAGCGAGCATGCAAGCCCCCGGGTCGAGAGAACAAAGGGAAACACCCACACGAGGGTTAACAAAATACCCCTTCGGTTTCACCCACAGCCCACCAAATCTCACAAGTTTCAGCTTCAAAAAGAAACGCCCTACACCCAATCGGAATAGCACACAACCCAAGGAGAATGGCCATGCACCAAACACCCACACAACGCCTAGCGAACTCAGCCCCATGCGGGCCTTGCAGGCGAACAAAGCCTCACCAAGCGGCAACACACCGAATCCAAACCAAATATATGTTCTAAAAGTTAATTGTGTAAGAATTTTTACTTTTATCTTAGGAAGTAATATAATTGTGCATCAAATGAATTGCTTATAAATATAAATTAATCTTTACAGAGATAAATTTCAACATAAAAAAATTATGAAACCCTAAAATTTAGCATGTTTATTCTTCTACAATCATTAAATATATAATATCCTTGTTTAAAATAAATGATGTTTTCATGTTCCGAATATTAATAATTATTAATTAATACAATTGAATTCCATTATCATACTGGCATCACATATGAATATGGTCCACAACACTATTTAAGATTTTTTTACCATAAGCCATATTAGTTTAAAACACTATACCTTTATGTGAGATTTATTATCAAATTTAGTACTTAGGAATCTGACCCAAGAACCTAACGAGGCATGGGAAAATTTCAAGGTGCTTTTGTTACCTACACAATTTTTAGGATGCCTAGAATATTCGATTATTCCAAGTGAGGTTGCCAAAAGAGCAAATATGCCCACAAGAGATGAACAAAGGGAAAAATAAAATAAAAAATTGAAGACAATATACTTAAGAATCATATTTTGTTATTACACATTCAAATTCTAATATCTTTCATTTCAATTAGTGATAAGAGATTTCCACAATCTATTTTGAATGTAATTATATTGCTTCTGGCTTTGAATGGTTGTAAGTTTTTTCATCAACATTTTAGATCACATTCTACGATCTATCATCAGGATAGAGAGCTGAGGAGAAAAATGGTTAGTTGCAGACCTCGTTGGGTTTAATAAGAAGATGCTTGATTGAAAAACTTACACATAATCAAAAGCAGAAACAATCTTCCATTTCAATTTCTTTTCCTGTTTCTCTACTGCAAGTGCGATGAGACTTTGGTGAAAGACTTAGGGTCGGGTCCCCTGGGCGGGCTGCAGGGTCTATTTTTAAGGAACAGGAGGTTATTTGGAATCTTTTCCTGAAGAATAGCAGCTCCTACCTTTTAGGACTGCAGATTAATAATTATAATTATTATTTTATAGTCCACGAATACCAGGCAATCTGTTTTTGGGTCTACAGACAGCTTACCCCCTGCAGGATGTGATTTGAGGGGGTGAAAATGGGGTGGGGCTGGAGATTGCTCCTACAGTTTAGCAATTTTATTTGCCATTGTAAATCATCTCGACTTTTAAGCTTCCTTAAATTCCGAAACTTAAATTTTAAGCTGAACTCCACAGTAAATAAGTTGATGAGACCACCAGCTTCCTTAAAATCTGGAGCTTAATATTTTAAGCCGAATTGCTCTACTAAGTTCATGGGGTCACCACCTTTACAAACTTCGTAAAATTTCTCAGCAGCACCCATTGAAAACTATTGAAAGTTTTCATGAAACCCCCCTCCATGGGACCCTACCCTTAGCATTCCCATCACAAATATGAGATCATTGAGCAAGGCCATGGCTGCACAGGAATTTAAATGAGCAAATGAGATCCCTGTTACCTAGAGAACAATGAAATTTGCATATTTTTATAGTGTTTCAATTTTTGTTTTAGGTTAAACATGCTGCGACGATTTAATTATTTATTTACTATATATATATATATATATATATATATATATATATTTCTATTTCATACTTCTTTCCCTGCTGTTGTTGAAGAGGTGGGGTCTTTAAGATCCTTGTAAACATGGCGCAAGGGAGGCGGGTTGTGCATGCCACGCCAGGCATAGATTTTGTTTTATTTTTTTTCTTACGCTGTTTATTTATTTATTGTATAATATGTCAATTTGTTTGATTGCTGACAGGTATTTTGCTTGCCTGGAATGTACAGGAAATGATTTATATTACAGCCAAAAGCAATAACCACCGAATGGTAGTCTTATTCGAGGATGTGCAGGGTATTACTTTATATTTCTTGAGAAACCCCCTTCCTCAGAAATGACTTCATGGGTCTACAAACTATATGAAAATTTGAGATCTTATAAGCTGAGGGGCAGGGTAAATTACTACCAGAGCAGGTCCTATGAGCAAAAGGCTTTCGTTACTATATTTTTGCATTAGATCTAGAACTTGGTTCTAATGCCAATTTAGACAGATGTTTTCTGCTAGAAAGACATAATGTTTGTTACCCATCATTTGATACGATTATATGTGCTAATGAAGCTTTTGGCACTATTTATAAATGGCAGATTTTGTCATCTGGAGTTTTCCTTGAACTGGCATTTACAAGGTGAAAATAATGTTAGATATGATCTTCCACAAAACAACACTATTAATAGTGGTATATCTATAACACACCTGTTCTTCTATGATATAAACCCCAATATAGCTTAAATCTGGAACAATGTTTCTAATCATCGAAAAATTTCCTCGTTAACCTTCTGCTCATTATTTCTCATGAGATAAAGGCCTGACTTATTTATTCCTGCGTAAAAAAACTATCGACATAAAGAATCACCCCAAGTTAAATAGCAAAATATCCCGAAATCCCCTTTTCTTCATTCTGAGTTTACTTAGATAGACTACAGGTACCCTTGTCCAACAACAGAGCTAGTTATTCTTGTATACAGAAAATTTACAGTATATATAACTATGACACAAGGCCAACAGATAGGAACAATCCAACTTCACCTTACCAACCTGTTAACCGAATAGCCAATGGAGAGGAATCGCTCTCCACCCAACCTCAATGGCTCATCGAGCTTTAAAAGCGCTTATCATTCCCCCGAGCGAAGAGGTTCAACCAGAACCCCAATAAGGATATGCAATAATCAGGGAAGAGAACATAATCTCACTGACGTTCAACCAGAACCCCAATAAGGATATTCAATAATCAAGGAAGAGCAAATAAACCCACTTTTCAAACACAAAAATTCTAACCAAAAATACCGCTACAGTTACAAGAAGAGTCTCAACATAACACCATCAATGCACAGGGCATAAATATGCACAGGTATGACTAATAATGCACCAAACTAAGCTACACATCCATTTTCTCCAGTCCTCACAAGCTCAACACACTAGGGTATTTAACAATCAAAAGACTGAGCACGATAAATCACCTCTCCCCCGGACAAGCAGCTATCAGATATCAGGACAGACCCCTCCATTCCTTCTAGCGCAACCTCTCTCAGAATTGCCTTCTCCTAAAACAAGTAGCCTCCTCTCTCGATAGCAAAGCCCCAAATCACATTTTTATCTCCCCTTGAAGAACCCTAACACTAGCATTTTAGTGGGGAGCTAAAACAACAAGAGCTGCAGGTGAAGTTCCTGCAAAAAAGTTATATAATAGTTATGTTTTAATAGTTATGTTTTAATTAGTTGTTTTTAGCAAAAAAGTTATAGAATAGTTATGTTTTAATTAGTTGCTTTTAATAAATTCAAATTTGTTTGGGAAGACTATAATATGCATGAGAGGAAAATTATAATGGTAAGTGCAAGTTTTACTCCATAGTGTATGAGAAAGTGCACAAGAAACCTTTGCCTAGAATGAATCCATTATTAATAAAAGAATTTAGAGTGAAAACGCTAGTAGCATGTTGGATCTATCCTAAAAAAGCCTCATCATGGTTGAAATTACTCTCATAAATCCTCACATTTTTTACAATTATGTGCTTCCTAAAATTGTGAAGAATGATTTTTTTTCATTTATCTAATTCAATTGCTTCTATTATGAATTGAAGAAAGATAGGGGGTATCCATATAATATTATTTAAAATTAGGGGAAAATTTATAAGTCCATGTCAATTTTTATAATTGCAAACAAAAATGAATTTTTTACCTTTGATTGAAATCACCCCATTGGTTTTCATCCAAAAGGTAGAACTAGGCAATTTGTCTTAAAAAAGGTCAACCTCTTGTACAAAATGATAAGAAAACCTTCTAATTATAACTATAATTTATATGGGTTGTGTGATGATAATTTTATGCATAATATCAAGGATAATGGTTTCTTGATTATGGATAATGATTCAAATAACACTAAAGGTTGGCATAACCTTATCAAATATTTGCAAAGAAAATTAAAATTAAAGTAACAAAACATTCAAATGATTTATAAATTGAAACAAATTAAAAACTCTCCTAAAATATTTGCATAGATTCAAGAATAACCCAATTTGAACCATGCTTACCCCACATAGTCTTCAAGGGGCCTATAATCATATGAAAGATTTACCAAAAAAAAAATCATAAAAAAAAAATAGATAGCATGATTTAATAGATTGAAACGAATTAAAAAAATTCTCATAGAATAACTAAAGAGCTTGGGCATAACCCATGTTTACAAGTCATAAGAAAGTGAGTCCAAGATTTACAAATTAAAATTAAAATTAAAACAATTTAGATAACATTATTTAACAAATCAGAATTAGGGTTAGGTTTCACGTTAAGGTTATTATTAGGATTAAGGTTAGGGTTATAATTAGATATAGAATTAGGGTTAGGGTTATAGTTCAGATTAAGGTTTACTTTACAATTAGAGATAGAATTAGAATTAAGGTTATTATTAGGATTAAGGTGAGGGTTATAATTAGATATAGAATTAGGGTTAGGGTTATAGTTCATATTAAGGTTTACTTACAATTAGAGATATAATTAGAATGAGGGTTAGGTTTCACGTCAAGGTTATAATTAGGGTCAGCGTTATAATTATAATATTATTATTTAATATATTAAATTCTATTTATATAATTATTATTAAAAAAAATCGCATAATGTATTATTAAAAAGAATGTTGTAATTGACTTAAATTAACTTGTAAATAATTTTTATAAATATATCTATTTTATCTAACGAGTATATTATATGTAATGCTCATGAATAGATGGTAGTTAAAAAGAGAAAATAGAATAAAATAAATAAATAAAAGTAAACGACATGAAGTTCAACCATGCTCTCCTTATGATCTATTGTGTTTTATTTTATTTTAAAGAAAATGAGATTTGTTTGGTCATCCATTGTTGACTACTAGTTACCTATGTGTTCCACATAATAAAATAAAATTCCTAAAAATTAGATGAATATTTTATTTTTACCACCATTCCATAATAATCAGAGTAATGGCAACGCGAAAATCGCTTATATCGGGTGAAAATTGTGTACCAATTAGATTCAAGAGAATTGATTTTTGAAATATATTTTGCTATATAATTTGCATCTATACATTGATAATAGACTGAAAAAATTCAAATAGAAAAAATACTAAGTTCTCATTGGTTAAAATGATAGTTATTAATAACCTGTTAAATTCTGGTGGTGCCTATAGTTCCCTGCAGGAACTAATAATAATTACGCCAAAGACATTAACAGAGGCGGTGTTCCCTATCTAAACAGAGGCGACCAATTTTTTCAGGTGAACGGTTAAAAAAGTGTTCCTGGAGCTAAAAAAAAATAATAATAACGCCGAAGACATTAATAGGCGGCATTCCCTATCTGAACAGAGGTGACCGGGTGAACGGTTAGAAATGTGTTCCCTACTTGAACAGAGGCGACCTATTTTTTCAGGTGAATGGTTAAAAATGCTTCTTAAAATGCAAGATGATGAAAGACATCTCGTCTGTTCATAATTTTTCGGTCGTCATTCCACCGCTTTTATTTGTTGGGAAATAACACTTTAAAAAAGTGAATATTTTAATGAAATGCAACACTAGTAATTGTATGAAGAGAGCAGTTATCAAAACCCTAACGCACTGTAAACGCCGCGCAGCTTCAGAACGTTGTAAATATCGGCAAAACAATAGTCCGTTCGCTTTTTAATTGGAGAATCCGGTGGATTCAAAGCCCACGTAGCACTCACAACCAGATCCAGAAATATGAAGAAAAAGGCAAGAGAACGTGGTGGGTCTGAGACAGAAAGAGCCAAGGTAGAAAATTCGATGGAGCCCACGCCTAAGCCAACTCTATAGGGTTTTACCCAGGAAATAAGGCCCACCATCCTCCACGCCTGCTGCATCAGCAAATCCTGCCACAGACTTTCCTTCCAATTTCCAGATGAAATCATTGAGGTCATTTAGCAAAAATCATTATTTTGTTTTTTCTCTAAGGCAAGAATTTTTTAAATATACCCACAATAACTGGGAAGTCAAGGAATGGGTTATTAAATCTTTCATGATCTAGGTAGGGGATATCTAGCATGCACCTTTTGAGACCCTGACCATGCCGTATGGTGCTCCAATAAGGCTCTTGGATTATCTATGATCAAACTTGTTATGTGCAAGCATGGGATATTGATTTTCACCCAGAAGGTATCACTAAATCCAAATACCCAATGTGGGTCGAGTTTCCCTTCCTCAACCTAGCATTACATCCCTTTTTGCTAGATATAGCAGGTCAACTTGGTAAAGTCTTGTGGTGCAAGCATCACCCCAGGGTCTGCATCGAGATGGACCTTAATCAACCACTCCCTAACTCCATCAAGCTTGAAGGTCCAGGCTTTGAATTTTCTCAGCGCATTATTTATTAGAATAAGCCCAACATTTGTTTTTACTACAAAAGGGAAGGGCACCTCATCCACAATTATCCCTTCTGTAAGCCAAAGTCCTCTCAACCACCTGCAGACAACCATTGGACTGTTGTTCCATCATCTAGTGGTGATCCTCATAAGTTTGCTTCCTCTCAACCCTCTTCGCCCCTCTTGCTTACTGCTCCCCCTAAGCCAAACAATCAACCTCCTCCTTGTTCACCCCCCTCTTCACTCAAATCACCCCCCCAAGCCTAATAAAACTTCCTTTAAATAGGTTGTTTTAGGATCGCAACCTAGGGCCTCAAAACGAAAAAAGGAGACCCCTCTTAATGGACAAAATGTTGCACCTGAATCAAGCTTGCCAACTCAAGATAAAGTCCTTTCGTCAATTCAACCCCAACTACCTTCCCACGCGTCACTTGGTGTTGACTTCATTATGGACTCCCTTGAACATAACACTACTTCATTTGGCCAAAGCTATACAAGTGTGAATCGGTTTAATATACTTTAGTCCGATGAGGAAACCCTCCCAAACTCCTCCCAATGAAGTGAAAAATACAATCATGGAATATGCAGGGACTGACCCTCCCCGCTCATAAATTTTAGGTCAAAAATTCCATCCAAATTAATCAAATTGATGTCTTAATGCTACAAGAAGTGAAAGTTGGATTTGTTCGGATCAAGACTACCCTTGCTTCAATGTGGCCTAATGCGATATTTCTGCATACTAACCATTTTGATGGTAGTGGTGGTGTTGTTTTGGGCCTTGGTCCTTGGCTAGCTAAGCATATTGTGGCTAATGAATTTGATCCTAACAATCATTTTGTTTGGGCTACTACTCTAATCAATGACATGTTGGTGGGGTTTTGCTCGATTTATGCTCCTAATTCACTTGTGGAGAGAACCTTGCTGTGGGAGTGGCTTCTCACTAGTCTTCCCAATGTTGAATGGGTCTTGGGAGGGGACTTTAATGTGGTGAAGCATCCTTTTGACCGTAGTTGGGGTGGTATTTCCTAGTTAAACCAATATAAACTTGAAGCTTGGTTGTTGGCCCATAATTCTTTAGGTGTGCACAATCCTCTCATGGGAAATTTCAACCTTCATATGCCTCATTGGTTCACATGGAATAATTGTAGAGAAGGAAACTTAAGAAAAATGAGTCAGCTAGACAGATTTTATATTTCTCCTAATTGTCCCATTATCCCTTCGTTTGATGGTTGTCTTGTTTCTTTAGACCTTTCAGCCACTCTTTCTAACCACCTCCCCATCTTCACCACTCTATCCCTCTCGAATTCCACACCCCCTTCCAATGACCTTCCCTTCAAGTTGAATGTTACTCATCTCCAAAACCAGGATTGCATTGATGTTCTCCTTGCCATTTGGCATGCGAAGCCAAGACCACAAAAGGTAGTTGCATTAGTTAGTGGGAGAAAACTATTGCTAGATGCACTGTATTTCTTCATGAATATGGGCGTAGAGCTATAGCAAAACGTCATAGGTTTGAGAAATCTCTTAAAGGACAGCTTGAATATGGGAGATCACGTTTGGCGCATGACCCTTGCAACATCTCATTGCAACAATCTGTGGCCAACGCTAAAAACATGCTTCAAAAAATCATTGTGTATAAAGGGAAAGGTGCTCAAATTCATGTCTGGATGCAATGGATTAACGATGGTGATCGTGGTTCCAAATTTTTCTTTCAATATCTTAACCATAAGCATAGGATGGAACACATTATTGCAATCAAATATGTTGATGGTTCACTACAAAAAATTCATTCGGAGATCATGAATACATTCTATGAGCACTTCAAAAACCTTTTTACTGATGAATCGGCTAATGACACCCTCCTTCCCATCCTTGAGGATAGTATTTTTGGTTGTATCCCCAAGAAAATAGACCTTGAATATAGTAAGTTCCTCAACCACCTCCTCTCCATTGATGAAATTGATGCTACCCTTCAATGCATGGCATTAGAAAAAAGTCTTGGTATTGATAGGCTTCCGGTGGAGTTCTATAGAGCCCTTTGGCCTCATATTCGTGAGGATTTTTATAATGTTTACCTTGAGGGAATTGAAACTAGTTCCTTAGGAAAGGTGATTAACCAAGGACTAATTAAACTCATTCCCAAAGGCAAGGAAGAAGATATTGTTAATGGGTGGCAGCCAATTACCCTCCTTAACACATCTTACAAAATAATAGCCAAAGCGTTGGCTCGAAGAATTAAACACATCTCCCAAATGATAGTGCGTCCAGAACAAACCGGTTTCTTGGGGGGAAGATTTATCTTAGACAATTTGATTCTTGCCTGGGAAATTGCTAAATGGGCTCAACAATCTGCTCAAGATTCATTAATTGTAAAGATTGACTTTGATAAATTCTATGATAGAATTCATTGGCCTTTCATTATTAATATGTTGAAATGGCTTGGTTTTGGCATTAAATTATGTGATCAAATCAGCATGCTTTTTAGGGATGCAAATGCTAGAGTGGTTGTTAATGGGAGTCTTTCTCCTTCCTTCCCCTTACAAAAATCCATTTTCCAGGGCTGTCCACTTGCTCCCTTCCTTTATGTCCTTGTTGTTGATGCACTAGGCTATCTCTTTCAGCATGCTCATTTGAATAGGCTTATTCATGGCATTCCACTTCCAAGCAATGCTACTACACTTAACTCACATTTTGCAGATGATAGCATGTTGTTTATATAGAATTCTGAGGAAGAGAATAATACCTTGGATATATTGGAGTTGTTTTGTATTGTTTTAGGCTCCAAATTGGTAATGCACAAAACTGAATTTATAATGACTCGCCCCAACCCTCAACCACCTTGGATTCCTAATGAATGGCGGGAAGTGAAACATGGGACTATAATGAGATATCTTGGTATCCCCTTTGGCATTGGAGTCACCCTTAAAGAGATGTGGTCTCGATTCTTACATAAAGTTAAAAAAAAACTTTTGAATTGGACAAATAAGTTCCTCTCTATGGCTGGTCGAATCCAAGTAGCAAACAAAATTCTTTTGGCCAATCATGTCTACATCTCTTCATGTTGGTTGCCCTCTAAAACATGTTACAACCAATTGACGCAGCTTATCAGAAACTTTTTTTGGGCTGAATAGGGTAATAAAAAAGGCTTGCATGTTACTTCATGGACTCATTGCATTCAGCCAAAAGAGAAAGGAGGGTTGGGAATTATAGACGCATATACTCAGGGCATTTGCCTAATAACAACATGGATCATGAGAGCCTTGGTGGTGATGCTCCTTGGAAATATCTTGTTCGTCACCACATTCAAACAGCCATTGTTGGACGCTCCTAGGACTTGTTCAACTGGAAAGATAAAATTCTTCTTGCCTCGTACTTTAAAACACATGGTTCTTCCCCCTTTAATTCCATTTGGAAATTGTGGCAAATGACATCCAAAAAATTAACTTGGTATGATCAAAACTTGAGTCATGGTTTGAGTATCGCCTCCTCTTCCATTTGGTGGAACCGTTTAGTCCAGCAGGATGGTAGTCCTTTGGCCATTATCAAAAATTTAAAGGGCGGAATTCTCTTTAAAAAAGGCATTCAAGTATTTCGGGACTTATGGAACCCTTTGAAGTTCAAGTGGAAAACCTGGCAGCTCAGCTTAAATCTCAGTTTAGACTTCCCCATTCTACTAAGACACCAATTCAAAAATTCAAACAATTAGTCAAACTTGAGTTGTTGCAGCTCTTGTCTACGCCATGTCATGAAAATTTCCTTAACAATTGGAAATGGCCTAACAATCATAGCTTTCAAAATTTTCCTCCCAGGCTTATTTATAAATAGCTCCTTCCATCCATCCCCTTATCTTGCAAGCTTAACCTCAAATGACATTGCAACCTTCGTCAATCAAAATAGAACAAATTAAGCTCCTTAATATGGAAGTCTAAAGCTGATGCGCAAGCCTAGTTGACTGCCTAGAAAATTCTCCACGTTAAAGTCCCTATTGGTGATGGACGCTCCATCTCTCCCGCTCCAGCTTGCCCATTTTTCTCCAAAAAAGAAACTCTCAAACATGCCTTTTGGTTTTGTCCTCATGCTTAGAAGATCTGGAACTTTTTCTTCTTTAACTTCTCGATGCTTTTTCCCCAAGCATGGTCTTGGAGAACCGCTCTCCTTGGTCTCTCCTCATCTCACAATATTCTGACTCGAACTTTCAGACATATCATTCTTAAACACATTTGGAGATTTAGATGTCCAATAGCTCTCTCGGGTACATTTCATTCCTTCCAAGTTGAATCAATTATTATATGTGTTGATTTCTCTCTACAGATCTAGGTTCTCCACTCTACTATCCAAGCAAATTCAAATTTGAAAAAGATATTGGATGTTCTTTAGAAGCAACTCAAAGATCTTGAGGCAAAAACTTAATTACAATGCACCTGATTGCGAAGGAAGAAGAGCTAATCAATCATTGAAGAAGAGCATACAGTCGGTTTATAGAAACAACCATGTAAATGAGTTGCAGGCTCCTTCAAACAACAATGATTATTATCCTTATGCTACTCATTCCTAACAGCTAGGTAGCATTTGTGGTTCTGGGCAGATTATATCACAAGTTCTCTAGGCAGTACAATTTTTGTACAATTTCTTGCTGATTTCAATTAGTCTTATTTGAACAGTGTTGTTTGTAAGCCTTTGGCTTAATTTGTTGACACTGGCATCTGCTTGTACTCTTGCTTTTTGTTGCTGTTTTTCAAGCTTGTAACTGCTCTTTTGGTGTTGTTTTACTGCTTGTAGCTACTTGTTAAAGCCTGTCTTATGGGATTTGCTTTTGTTTTTTTCTCATAGCTATATTTTTATTCTTTGTAACTGCTTGTCTAAGCCTTTTTCTTCAATAAAAAAAAAACACTTTAAAAAAGTATCGATATAGGTTTTATTTCATGTGATACATTTTTTAAGCTGATAATTATTTTGACAGAGGTGGATAGTGGCGGTTATTTTGACAGTGTATGAGAGATATTTAGTTTTCCAATGGGAATTCGAAACTGTTGAAATTATTGTTTTAGTTTTTAAATCTTTTGTATTGGAAATCACTATGATTTTGCAAATGCGGGATATTAATATATATAAATTTAAATTAACATGTTATATTTTATTTAGTATTGAAATTTAAAATCTTAAAAATCAACAATTCTTTTTCATTATCTTATTATATTATACACATGATTTTTTTATTTTTTTTAAATTAATTTTTCTATGAGGTCATCCACAAATTATTTAAAGATTGCTTTAAAATACATTAATTCCTATCTTAAATATCTTATATTATGATTACATTTATAATTATTTATTTTATTTTATTTTAAAATGTTCAATATTAATATTTTATAATTTATAATTAATAAATAATATATATTTTATATAATACAAATTAAATTATATATAATATTATTACATTTATTATGTCAAATAAAGGTGTTTTTTATTTGAAATGAGTGAAGATTCATTTCACCATTGACGGCCTATAATGTTAGAGAAGCCATGCAAGACAATTGAAAGTATTTTGACTGTCCAATTCACTAAGGTGCAATTTAATGTCTACATACTCTGTCATATCACAAGTTGCAAGTACTTTGTCACATTGCAACTTGTAGTACATCTCACGCTTGAAAAAAATATCGTTCAATTGAAACATTCCTTGCCTCACACCTAAAAAAAAGTCCCATTCAATTGAAACATTCCTCGCCTCATGCCTGAAAACAAATTTTGACTCACATTTAATATTTCCTTTTAGAACGCTGAAAAATCTCATCAATCTCCAAATCAAATTGAACTTGAGTAGCCCTAAAACCCCCATATTTTCAGATTTACTTTCCTTTACTATGAATAGATTAAAGTAGCAACTTGAGAGCCATCAGCTGAGGTGAGCTTAATTAAGGAACCCAACTCCTTTTTCAAAACATTGTATGCAAGTGAGGGCAGATATGTGATGGTTGTTCTAGAGTCTATGATGAGTCTATGAGGAGTACATTGATCCCTTGCAAAGAGAGATAGAAGTAAGTTGAGTCTCCCCTGCGGTCCACTTGAAACAAAGCCTTTTTCTTTGATTTTCATTAAAAAAGCTTTGCTTTTGGAATTCCAACCTTCATCAACTAGTTTCCTCCCATCATTTGGTGGTTGTGTAAATTTGAATCATGATATCATTTCAGAAAAAAATGGTGATTTTTTTTGGGTTTTATTCTGCAAGGGTCGACATTGTGATCTCTGAAGGAAATTTAGGTTTGTGTAAATTGGAGTTCAAAGAATTTTCCAAAAGAAAATTTGTTGTGTTCAGCAAAGTTTGATTCATGATCTCAGGAGGAGACTAGGGTTTGAAGAATTTGTGAATTGAATAGGTTTCACTCTGTGAACTCTGGAGGATATTAGGATTTGAAGAAACGATGGTTCGAGGAAATTAGTGTATGAAGAATTTGGGGTTTTGAGGAATTTTCTAAAAGTAATTTAGTGTATTTTGTAGGATTCCTTCTATGACCAGAAGAGAAAGTCAGGGTTTGGGGGAAGTTAGGATCTTAAGGATTTATTATCACAATGACAGAGGTGGTAGTTGTAGCGAGGGGTAATTTGAGGAAACCGGTGTTGGTGAAGATGGTGAGTTATATGTCATGTGTGAGAAGTATGTTTTTGCTTTCAAATTTCAAAGCTTCTTTAGGGTTTTTCCATTCTTTGTTATCTTTTTTCTTTCGGCTACTTTTGAAAACATCGATTTGAAACTACTCATTTATGGACAAAACAATCAGACTACGTGTGAATTTTTTATTTCCATTGGATTCTTGTTTATGAAACTTAGACATGAGTTGGAAGGTCAAGAAAGAAGTGAAAGGCCTTTTTGTGTTGAAATGGAGAGACTTGCATTCAGTTCAGTTTTGTTCCTTTTTTATGCACTTACACCCTACCTTCTTTGCAAGTAATGCACAAATAGTCCTTCTCAATTGTCCTCTCATAATTTTTGACACAATATACTTTCTTCTAAAAATAAGTCATGGCAAGAATTAGATTTTTCTTCTTATAATCCTCTAGTTCCCTCTAATGATTTAGCATGTTTTAATAGCCCTCATCCCACACCTATGTGACTACTACAACAAGAGAAAGCTCATCTTAGTGCTGAAAATGAGCTCAATCTATTTGCAATAGAAATTTCTACACAAGACAATAGAAGGATCCTAAATGAGATTTTGTTACACAATGTAAGGTTGGATGTTGATTATGTATACGAGAAAGCATGACAGAAAAATTTGGAGTACTTATTGATGTTGGATGTGAATAGCTTAGTGCACAGAGTTCAAAAAATAGTTGGGCTTGACACTCCAGGTTCTCCTTATGGTGGTTGGGAAGGTCCTGCTGTTGAGCTCCATGGTCATTTTATAGGTATGTGTCTCACCCTATGATGTTACACAAAAATCTGCAACTTTCTTTCTCAAACTTCAGCATTGTTAATAATTAAGTAGTCATGTTCTTTACATGGGTTTGTTCATGAAAAAATAGCAAAAGAGAAACATAGGTTTGTGTCTTAACCTATACTCATGCATAGAAATATGCAACTTTCCTTCTCAAACTAGTGTATTAGCAATACTTAAGTAGCCATGTTTTGTGTATGGGTTCTTTTATGTACGTAGAGTAAAGCAGAATTGTAGGTTTGTTTCTTTACCCATGTTCTTACATAGAAATTATAGCATTCCTTCTATAGTGGGTGCGTTGACAATAATTAGGTAGACATATATGTTTATGAAAAAGAGAAAAGTGGATAATCTAGAAAAATGTAGGTCATTTTTGTAGCTCTCTGGTTTCTAATTTCTTTTGTTCTAGTTTGCAGGGTTCTTTTTTAATATGCTAAATTTGGGAAATATGATGAGAGAGAACTTTTTTTCTTGAGTTGTAGCTGGGTTTTTAAAAAATTTCTAGAACATGTCAACTTGTGATTAAGCTTGAACATACTTTTTTATTGTGACAAAGTGAAAAGAGAAGTGACCTTAAAGTTCTCTTTCTATACGTTATGAAATCAAAATTGACCATATGTAAAGTCAGCAGAATGCACCAATAATGATCTCATTCATTGTTTTCCATAGGATTTTTATTACTTTATTTTTCACTTTTGGTGAGCACCTCTCCACAAGATGCTTGATAAAACCAAGTATAATTCAATCTAAATTCCATTTTTGCTGGTAAAGATACTAGATTTCTTGTGCAAAGGGGCAATGCATAAAAATATGGTTACTTGATTCCTCGCTTTCCTTGCATAATACATAGATCCAGTATCTATTCAATCCTCTTTTCACTAATTTGACAAAAGTCAATTTGCTTTTTTTTTACTATAATCCATAAATAGTTAGCCTTTGGTAGCCTATTAAAAGTCTACATTATTTTATAAGGTAAGTATTTAAGATTTTATTTATACTTGAATATCAAATTTTATTTATTTAAATAATTGTTTTCTTTTCTATTTTGTTTTAGTTTTAATTTTATATTTTAAATAGTTAATTATATTAAATTTTAATTTAAGTATAGATTTTTATAATATAATAATATATGTTTTTAGTATTATTAATCTTTTTTTTATAGCAAAAGGTTAATCTAAATAAATTTGTTTTTGTAGAAAAGTCTACTGTCATTTTATTGCTCATTAAACTATTAGTGGTGAGGCCACCAAAGAAGAGAGCAAATAAGTGTCATTATTATGACGTTAAAAAATTATTAATGTGGTACAAAATGTATGTTTGCTTCGGTTTTTGGTTTTGAAATATTAGATCAACTTAACAATTACAATTGACTTTGGAATTTCTTTTAATTAGACTTAACAACTATTATTTTCTATTATTATAATTTATTAATTTATTTAATTAGTGAAGTTATGTATTAGTAAATTTTGGGTTTGTTTTGTGGTCTGTTCATAATACTCATTGTCTCCTTTCATGGTATAGGGTAATGGGAAACAACATGGAAAGATTATCACCATAACAATGGAAACTCTGTGGTGTGTTGATTTGTAATTAGAGGCTTACAAATTCAAATGTATTTAACCTTAATTACAATTATTCTCGATTCAACAGAATTGTGTGACTATGTTGTTTAACCATTGAAATTACAGACTAAGTTCACTTTTACATAAATTAAGGAAATTGACTAATTACGATAATGTTGTAATCAGAAATCAACATAAGGAATTAAAATTGAAAAAATGAAAGACATGAGAGAAGAATGAAAAGACAGAAGAGAGAGAGGAACACGAGCTTGATAACGGATTTTTTCCAATCAGGACTATGTCTCCAGGTCCGCTTCTCAAGGTAGACTGCTTTATTAATATCACCAAGCAATGAAAATGCCTTGTTACAATATCCAAGCTCCACCTACATAAGAATTTCTCACAGTCTCTCTCTCCTTTACAATTTTTGGTGTAATAATCAACACCTTGTAA